>KE504774.1:412688-433093 GCA_000441515.1 Elaeis oleifera | reverse complement strand
TGATAACATTTATGAAGTATTACAAGTATTTACTTATTCACTTCATATTTATATTGATAATTAATTGAAATATATTATATTTTATTGTGCATATACTTAAAATTTGTCATCATTAAAAGAAGAAGATTGTTGACTCTATGATTGATTTTGATGATTTCAAAATATTGAGTCTAAATGATACTAATCATGTGTTTCAAGAGAGGATATAAGATTTTCTAGATACTCACTATGAAGAAATCATCCTTAGAAGAATTCTATCAAGTTATCAAGTCAAAACACTTAAAAAATAAGTTCTCATAAGTTTGGATGGTTTATTATGAAGATAAATGAAATTTGAAGAAGCAAATATCATTTGGAAGTATTGAAGCCAAGAAATTCAAGTTTAGGAGGCCAAATTTTGAAGAAAATATTGTTGGAAGGTTTGGAGCCGACTCCGGGAGGTTTCAAGTCGACTCTAGCATGTTGGAAAAAAACTGGCATAGATCCGAATCGACTCGCTTTCAATCCGAACCGACTCTCTTAGTAGAACAGAAGATTATATTTTTAAGATCTCTGCAAATCGAGCAAGCTCGCTTTCAATCTGAGCTGACTCGTCTGTCGAGCTGACTCGTCTGCATAATCAAGTCAACTTCATTCACTGGGACAGCAATAATGGCTAGTTTTTGTACTTTTCAATGGCTAGTTTTGAGTCAACAGCTACTCCAAGCTCTCCAATGGCTAAAACTTACTCTTAATCTACTTCCAAGATTATAAAAGGCTAGAGAAATATTTGGAAAGAAAGATTAAGATGGATTAAAAGAAAACATTCAAATTAGTAAGGTTCATTGAGCATCCTTAAAAAAGAGAAAAGAGAAGAAAGTTGAGCACTGATCTTTGAGAGCTTTCAAGGGCAATCTTCTCCAACATCTTCTACATCCTCTCAAGTATCATTTGAAGAGAAATCAAACCTCAAAGAGCAATCTTTTAGCTTCTACTTTGAGCTTCAAAGAGTTTATTTCCATTTTTATTTTTATGCTGAAATTTTTTATCCATATTTTTTGATTTCTTTACAAGTTTCTTTGGAGAAAAGAAACTTAGGGTTAGGCCTATCCAAGTCTGAAATTGGATAAGTGTAAGTTTGATTGGTGAGTCCGTAAAATTAACTGAATTGATTATGAGCCCGAAAAATAATCGATATAAGATTTTGGTTAATGATCTCAAAAAATCAGCTGGATTTGTTTATGAGTCCGAGTAAAACAAACACACTATAATCAAGAAGATTATAGTAGAATTTTTAAGAGACTCTTGGAGAGTGGACGTAGGCATGAGATTGCACCGAACTACTATAAATTATTTTATATTTATGTCATACCTTGTATTATTTACTTTCTTATGCTTTGTATTCTTACTTCTCTTACTTACTTTACATTGTTTTAATACTTGTATTGCATCTTCCAAATCTTAGTTTCACTGCTATGTATTATATACACCTCACAATTACTTGAGATAGCCTAAATTAAAGCACATACTTGTTTAAATTTTAGATTGAGTTAAATTTTTAAAAATACAATTCATTCCTCCTATTGGGTTGCTAACCTTTCGGGCAATATATGGGTTACAACCTGACCCAACCCGACCTATCTCAATCTATTTATTAAATGGGTTAAACAAGTTAGCTGTTTGAAATCGAAACCTAACTCGATTATTAAACAGGTTAAATGGGTTAACCTATTTATGATTTGAATTCATTTAATCTAAACCTAAACCTATTTAAGACAGGTTGAACGTAGGTCGGGTTGGCGGGTCGGATCGATTTTACCATCCCTATCTGTCATTCTACATTAATTACCTATTGTGGCATAAAAAGTGGCACACTGCCTCATTTCAAAAAAAAATAACTGACATATCTTTTCTACAGTGATGTCAATACAGAATTTGAGGAGGCATAATAATTTCAAGAATAGGTGGTTTTCTGCATGCGACCTCAGCCCACCAAATGATGCCAAGTAGCAATACCCAGGATGTTGGATGGTATGAGTAAGAGGATCATGACTGTCAACATTCTCATATTTATTTGATCATTTGAGCCTGATCTTTATCTTTCCACCATTACGGCAACTCTTATTCTTGAGGTTCCTACTGTCGAACTCTTTTCCTGGATAGTGCTTGAGCATTTCTTGATCAAGTTTCTAGTAAGGAGCCTCTTAGTTGATTCACCTTTTCTCCTTTTGTTCTTTAAACTTAGGTTCTTCGACCTTCTTCAACGTTCACACAGTTTTCATAGGTTTCTCTTCTCTTTCTTGGATTTCATGGCTCGCCTAGACTTAGGATGGATAGTAGCCTGAGTCTTCCAATGCCCCTAGGGTAGCTTCTCAGAAGGCCTCTGGTGAGGCTCCTCACTGTCAGAGACGGACATCCCTGAGATCCGACTATAAAGAGTTCCATCTCACTGAATCTGACTTGAAGAAGTTTTGGATTCAGTACTTCATTCCCTCTTCATTTAGGTTAGTGGCCCCTGATGGGAAGATAGGATTTTGATTCCTCCAGAGGGTTGTGTCGCCTTCTATGAGGAGACACTTTTTTCTGATCTTTGGTTCTCTTTACATCCCTTCATCTATAATATTCTAGATTATTATCATATCCTTCCCACTTAGATAGCCTCGAATAAGATTAGGTTTTTAATAGCTTTCATTCTGATCTACGATATCATCAAGATTTCTCCACGATGTTTGCTTTTTTGATCTTTTTTTCTTTGAAGAAGTACCTCTATGACAAAGGATGATGGTACTTCTCCCCTCTATCAAATTGTAAGATCATAACAGGTCATCCATCTTCAGTCCATAGTTGGAAGAATAGGTACTTCTTTATCTCCTCGACTAGCCTTGGGATTTCAGGACAACTTGGGGTAAACCTTGGCTAGAACCGAATGTTAGGAAAGATCCCTCCGAAGCTAACCTAGGAGACTACAAAAAATTGATCAAGAAACATGTCTCCCAATTTAAAAATCTCTTGACTAAACTAGATCTATTTGACGTAGGCATCAGCCACGTCGTTCCCAACATAGGTTACCATTCTTCATGCTTTTTAATTGCTTTGTCTTCTTTTGTTTCTGGTCACTAACTCTCTTTGTTTTCATATGAAGCTGACATTTGATGACATCACCGTAGTGCAAGCGAGGAAGAAGAAGAGGTCGGGCCTGCCTCCGAAAGCCGAGTCCTTGAAGGGGAAGAAGATTACCACTTCCGATCCACCCCGAACTTGATTGAAGTCTCCTAATGAGAGGGCAGAGACATCGGATAAAGAGCCGAAGCTGGAAGCTTCGGGAGTCCCTCCACCCAAAGTGGAGGTCATCATACTGATGAGTATGGCTCTTGGACCTTCCTCGAAAGTCGATCGATCTTCTTCCGAACCAACTGCCTGTGAGAAAATAATTATGCTGATGAAGATGATGAAGGAGAGCACATCAGCGATAATGGACAGTTAGCTAGCAGGGAGCTGACAGGTCCTCTTTACTTCTATAGATCAAAAATTACAAAAAGGTCTTACAGTAGAGAGCACACTAGTAGACGCTAGTTCAGTTAGCATCGTCATAGTGAGCTTTTTTTTCTTTCTTCTTTTACTCTCTTTTTTTTTACCTCCTCTCATGGTCTATGCTTCTTGTGCAAATGATAAACTCACTGGTCTTCGTGAGGCAAGCTTTAGCTGAACATAATTGGGCAAATGCTTCTTTAGAAGAGAAGTTGAAAAAGGCTAAGAAGGAGCAAAAAATGGCTAAGAAGGAGTTGAAGGCAGTTAAGCAAAAGCTAGAGTCCACCTCCAATGAAGCTGAAGATGCTAAAGTTGGTTGGCTTTCAAGCTTGAGGAGTTTCGCAAAAGAATAAGAACTTTGGAGTAGGACGTTAAGAAGGAGTAGGAGGAGAGGAAGAGGGATTTGGTTGACCATCGACACTACTAGAAGAAGATCGAGAAGGCCCTTCTTGGAGTCGAGAAAATCAAGCATGCAAGGATTCAGGTGGTGGAGGACTACAAGATGTTCGAAGACTTTATAGCCGAAGTCGCCGAAGGTGCCTTCTCCTCATACCACATTAGTTTCAGAGAGTGCGGTGACTTGATGAAGGAGCTCAATCCAAAAGTGGACATTAGCTGCATCGTCCCCAAGGTGGGTGAGCCATAGGACAAGAAAGCGAGGAGGATGAGGCTCCTGCACCCAAAGTGGTGACTCTTCCAAAGGAGGTTATTCCTTCTGACGCCATAGCCGTTGTTGAAGTGATGATAGCTATCATCATTGTAGATCGTGCTCTTGACTAGGCACAAGAAAAGGTTCATCTCCATCGCTGCCACTAAAGCCACTATCGAAGCCTCTCCTGCACCAGTCGAAGTTCACCTTGCTCCAACTGAAGACCTCGGGACAAACTCATCCAAAGACCAGCCAAGTCGAAAGGTCACTGCCAAAGTCTTGTCTGTTCAATAATACTTTGTTTCTTGTCTTTTGTTTTTGTATTCTCTTTTTGTGAGAAACTTGCAACAAAAGACATTGTAATGAAATGAAGCACATTCTTCCGATGTCCTTTTCCTTCTTTTGTCAGCTTTTTGATTTTTTTCATACTTGCAACCTACTTGGAAGGCTTGTACATTTCATAAAAAAATAATGTATCTCAACGATGAGGAAAAAGTTTCAGAGTCAACCATTAGAGTGACACGAGTAATCATCAAGAACACGAGCATGTTCTTCTGGACGTATGAAATGGGATTCAACTGATACATCACGAAGGTGAAGAAGTTCTTTCTGAACATCAACACAGTATTTTTGATACTGACAGACATCGATGTCGAGCAGTTATGCCAGAAAATCTGGAGTGCTCTTGCTAACACATTTGTCCAACTCATCAAGACTTCTCTAGATGTGGCCATCGCAACCGATGGATCTTCAGAGAGTTAAGGCTACATCAAGGGATTGAGGAGTGAAGCCTCCGAAGATTCAGGGTCATCACCCAAACATCCCAAAGCCCCTAAAAGTCAAGAAAGGTCATCGGGAGATCCAAAGGATGTGGGAGATGAATCTCTCACACAGATTTTGTCTCTTTTCATCTTCTCTCCTCTTTTTTTTAATGAGATGTAACAAATAAGGCTTGCAAAGAAATTCTATGAAATAAAATGAATATTCCTTTCAAGAATTCTTTGTTTGTCACTTTTGAATCCAATTTCAAATCTTAAAGACTCAAAATAAAGTTTCCATGCATGATGTAGATCGTAGGTCGAAGTGATAAGAGTGAGAACCGAGGTGATTCAATCGGATAAAGATAACTTGAAACAAGGACTTCATTGAATATTCCTCTAGAAATATGATTTACTGATAGTACATCCTTAGATTTTAGAATTTCAAGTCCAAGATATAGGTGTACCATCTAGCTCTTTGATTCGATGGGGCCTAGGATGAATTACTTCAGAAACTCGATAGGATCCTTCCCAGTTCGGGCTAGTTTGCCTTGCTCGGTAGGTTTAGAAACTTTGGCTCGACGTAAGATAAGGTTGCCACATCTGAAGAACTTGGACTTCACCCGAGAGTAGTAGTTGCGAGCCATCATTTGTTGATAAGAGGCCATTCTGATTTGAGCTCACTTTCTAACTTCCTTGAACAAGTTGAGTTCAAGTGTAGGAGATCAAAATTTTCGAAAAGTTGAGTTTGAAGTGTAGGCGATTAGAATTTTCTTGCTCATTGAAGCTTTCCACCTTGTGCGACGGTAGATCAATCTCTATAAGAATAACAGCTTCCACATCGAAGGCTAGTTCGAAAGGTGTTTCACCATTTGGTGTTCGAGGTCTGGTTCGATACACCCATAAAATACTGTAGAGCTTGTCAACACACAGTCCTTTAGCTTGGTCTAGCTTTTTTTCAATCCTTATAAATAGTCTAATTTGTGTCTTCAGCTTCTCCATTTGATTGAGGATGCCTGATAGAAGTGAACCAATGTTTAATATGGAGTTTAAAGTAGAAGTTTCTAAACTTTGCATTATCGAACTATCGACCGTTGTCGATGATGATCATCCTTGAAAGATCAAATTGGCATATTATTGACTTCCAGATGAAGTCTCTGACCTTTTTTCATTGATTTATGCCAAAGATTCAACTTCCACCCACTTAGTGAAATAATCAATTATCACAATAAGAAATTTCTTTGACCTGATGCCATCAAAAATGGATCGAGGATATCCATGCCCCGCATCACGAAAGGCTAAGGAGATGAAATAGGGGTGAGTTGAGATGCCAACTTCTACTAGATGTTGGCATTCATTTGACATCGATCACACTTGAGAACAAAGCTCTCTATATCCTTTTGCATTAAAGGTCAGTAGTATCCTTGACGAAGCAATTTGTAGATCAGTGTTCTACTTCTGATATGGTTGCCACAGATGCCTTCATGCATTTTTTGAAGTAAATAATCAGCCTCGATTGGCCTTAGGCATCTAAGCAATGGTATTGCAAAATGACTTATTATACAGTTGGCCATTGAGAAGCACATACCATAGGGTTTGATGCTTGATTCTTCTAGCCTCCTTCTTATTGGCTGGAAGGGTGCCATTGCTTAAGTATTTGATCAATGGATCCATCCAGCTCGGCTTGTCGTCAATCTGATTGATTCTCGAGGCCTCTTCGATGTTTGAAAAAGTGCATCAACTCGGATATTCTCCAATCTCAGAATCTTTTGAATATCTAGCTTTCTGAAGTTTGTAGAAGATCCTTATTTTTGAAGATACTTGGACATGAGGGGATCCTTCGCTTCATAGTCGCATCACACTTGGCTCACGACGAGCTATGAGTCAGAGAACACCCTGACCTCATCGGTGCTAAGCTCTTTGGTGATCTTCAGTCTAACGATGAGTGTTCATACTCAATCATATTATTTGTGTATTGAAGTTGAACCTCAATGTGTACTTGGTGATGACTCTATCGGAGTTGGCTATAATTAGACCTGCATCACTTCTTTGAGAATTTGAAGCTCCATCTATGTGCAGTATCCACCAATTGTCTTCTACACCAATCTCTGATTCATAAATATTTTAGCTTGACTTTTCTTCAAGGATCATGTATTCGATGATGTAGTTAGCCGATTGTTACACCTTTATTGATATATAGGACCGATACTCGATGTCGAACTCTCTGAGCTCAATTGCCCACTTTGTTAGATGACCAGATGTATTCGATCTCTGAAGTATTGCTTTTAGAGACTGATCGATTAGCACAACAATTATGTGGGCTTAAAAGTATGGCCGAAGATGCTTACTGGCGATGATAATTGCATTAATTATCTTTTTGATCCTTGTGTATCTGATTTCAGCATCTCTTAGGACTTTGCTGGTATAATAGATCAGCTTCTAAATGCCAGCTTCTTCTCGAACGAGAACCAAACTTATTGCCAATGAGATGACTGACAAATACATGTATAATTTCTCATTTTCGATAGATTTTGATAGAAGTGGTGCCGATCCCAAGTATTTGTTGAGTTCTTTGAAAGCAGATCGATATTCTTCCAACCACTCAAAATTCTTGGCTTGCCCTATCGCCTTGAAGAATAGAAGATACTTTCAATCGATCTAGATATAAATCGGCTTAGTGTTGGGACCCTCCTAATCAAACATTGAACTTCTCTTTTATTGGTTGGATGCTTCACCTCCATAAGTGCTCGAATTTTCTCTGGATTTGCTTCGATTCCTCACTAAGTCATCATGAAGCCCAAAATTTTTCAAAGTTCCCTCCGAAAGTGCACTTGTTCGGATTCAACTTCATTTGGTAGTGCTTGAGTTTGTTGAATGCTTCATACAGATCGATAATATACTAATCAGCTTCGATGCTTTTGACCAGCATGTCATCCACGTACACTTTCATATTTCGATCGATTGGTTTCTTGAAGATTTTATTGATGAGGTACTGATAGGTTGCACTTACATTCTTTAATCTAAATGGCATTATCTTGTAATAGTACAATCCTCATTCAGTTATGAAAGCTATCTTTTTTCATCTTTAGATGCCATCTAAATTTAGTTGTAACCAGAGAATACATCCATGAAGCTTAGAAGCTTGTGGTCCGAGGTAGCATTGACCAACTGATTGATTCGTGGCCAAGAAAACTGTCCTGAGGATAAGCTTTATTGAGATTGGTGTAGTCAATACAGATCCTCCAATTATCGTTAGCCTTTTTTATCATAACCATATTGGTGATCCAATCCAAATAATATATTTGCCAGATGAATCTCATCTTAAGGAGTTTGTTGACCTCTTCATCAATCACCTTTTGTCGTTCAAGGGTGAAGCTCTTTTCTTTTGCCAAACAGGTTGATGATGATGATCAATATTTAATTTATGTGTGATAACATTGAGAGAAATACCTGGCATGTCAGACGTTGATCAGACAAATACATCAGCATTTGCCTGAAGAAAGTCAATCAATCGCTCCTTGAGATATTCGGGCAGTAGACTTTCGATCTTGACAGCTAAACCAGGATCACTTCCAAGCATCACTTGAATAAGTTGCTTCACTAGTTCACCTCAACTTTCATTTTTCTCCTTTCTAAGATCCAAACCGTCAATTGGCAGAGTTTTCTTAGGCTCGCTTGTCTAGACCGTTGCCATGAAGCATTGTCTTGCGAGTTGCTGATCACCTCTCATTTCTTCAGCTCCATTCTTGGTCAGAAATCGAATGAGGAGGTCGTACATTGAGGCAACGGCTCTTAGGGCATTTAATCCAAGTCACTCGAGGATTACATTATATGCTAAGGTTATTCGAACCATAACAAAATTGAGTAGCATGATTGCTTGCTGAGGTGATCTTCCTATAGTTATAAGCAATTCCACTTCACCTTCTACAGCTACTACATTTCCAAAGAACCCGACCAGTGGTGCATTGACCCACTTGAGTCGTTCCTCAGGTAGTTTATTTTGGAATGCATCGTAAATAAATATTGATGGAGCTTTGATTATCAACTAAAATTTATTTTACATCATAATTCGCTACTGTCATTAAAACAACAACAGTGTCATTATGAGCAGTTTGAACTCCGTCTGCATCATCATTTGAAAAAAATAACATCATTGGAGGATGGGTTTGCTTCCCTGATTTGCTGCCTCTTTTGTGCAGATTCTCTGGCTTCTGCTTCTTCTATTGTCTCTCTATCGTCGGCAAGTACCGAGATTATGTTGATGACACCAGCAGTTGGCTTGTTACCGAGGTTATCATCTACATCGGTGTTTGCTTGATGTGATTCCTCCCTTGGACCTTTTCCTTGTTCTGGATATATTTTCAAGGTACCCCTAGTAGATTAGATTCTCAATCTCGTCCTTTAGCTGACGACACTCCTTAGTATCATGGCCGTGATCGTGGTGAAAGTGATAGTACTTCTTTCAATCCCTTTGACTTGATTTTGTCTTCATTTTTTTGGCCAGCATATGCAGTCCTGGCCTTTGATCTCCATCATGATTTGAGCATGAGGGCCAGAGAGAGGAGTGTAGTCACAAAAGCGATGTTGGAGACTCTTTATCCTCTTTATTTTCGGGGGGCAAGCTTCTCCCCCTTCTTTCAGAGCTCCACGATTTTCATCGCATTGCCTCTTTTTCCCACCATTCTTCTCCCCTTCTTCTTCATGATGAAGGGCTTCACCTTCCTCGGCTTGTACATATTTTCATGCTCGAGCGAGGATGTCTGCATAGTCCTTTAAAAAATTTTGTTGAGAGAGAAGATTAGGCATTTATCCTTGAATCTTCATTCACCATCAATATAGCAACGAACTCATTGAAGTCTCGAACTTTTAAGTATGGCATCATTGAAATGCACCACGTAGTCTCTCAGTAGTTTCTTTTCTCTTTATTCAATAGAGAAGAGGCTGTTATTATTCTTTGACTATGGCCTCTGACTGTCGAAGTGTATAATGAATTGTCTTTCCAACTACTCAGAGTAGACTGATCCCCGCGGGAGACTAGGGAACTAGACTCTCATGCTCTTTTTGAGAGTCACTAGGAAGACAAGGTAGAGGAGGGCGTTGGATCCCCCTGCAAAATAATGGGGCCTTGTAACCCTCCAGATGATCGAGCAAATCAATCAAGCCATCGTATGGCTCGACCTATGACATCTTGAACCGACGTGGGATCAGTTCACTTAGGATCTCTTGAGAGAATGGTGGTTGGGTGTTGAAGTTGAAGCTATCATTCTATAGATAGCTAGCCGCCTAGAACTCATCAATTTGATGTTCTAGTTCCTAAATCTTTCTCTCTAGTTTATCTTCTCGTCAGAAATAATGTCAGCATAGGCTTGAAGTAGAGTCCTCTTTGGAGGGCTCCGACGATCGATGTTATCGATCATCTCTTTTTGAACTTTGAGGGTATTGAGGTGAGCGACGTGGAGCCAATTTAGCTGATCATGATCATTGGCGGGAAGCTTGACTTGCGTTTGAGTGCCGGTGCCGTTGTTTTGACCTATCAATATGGGCCCAGCGACTGTGTTGAGATGGAATCGCTGAAAGAGCTTGGGTCCTCACTGTGCTCTACTATAGCTGCTGTACAGCAGCTATAAGCACTTGAAACTGCTTCGTCAAAGTATTAATTAGATCAGGTCGAGGAGGTTGCTCTCCAACTATTCGCACATCAGGTGTGCTATACAGAGATGATTGTCGATAAGATCTGGTTTTCACCATCTTCCTTCAAAAATAAGGTAAAGGTCCTGTTGGTACAACTAACAACCTCTGACCATGTGGCAATATCAAGAAGGATCATTTGAGAAGTTTATTGACCAAGTCAACTTCTGGGTTAGGTCAGTTAAATACCGATCTGGTTTAGCCCTCAGCCCAGTTACATGCCAATCTAAACTCATTTGGATTGGCTGAGTTTAGATTGACTCTCAATAGAGCATTGTAATCAGCTCAGTTTTTACTGATCCATCATCAATGATATCGGTTTAGAATCGATATCATCCAAAATCACATACTACGAATCAGTTACTCTTCAGCTTTACTACAGCTATCTTTCAGCTATACTATAGCTATAATTCACATGGATGAACAACCTACGATCCTCATACAGCAGGTCATTCTGTTATAATAGAATAATGGCCTAACAAATTTCTAAGAGCCTAACAAACTCTTCTAATAGCCTAATGGCCTAAGCAAGCCCCCTCTATATAAACAGATGTAGGGTACTCTCTGAGAGATAAGTCATTACAAAAAGAGAGAGCTAAGACTTCACTGAATTCATTTCAGCTCCCTCAGGGATTAAGTCTTTACTCTTTCTACTCAAATTATTCTTTTTGCCTTCCATTTCTCTATTTTTACTATCTATTCTCAAGGCTTCGACTGACTTAACTATCGGAGGATCCTAAATCGGAGGATATCCATCTGATTTTTAGAATTTTTTTTGCAGATTTATTCATGATCTTCATTAATTTGACTTTTACTAGCACTCTAATTTGTACTATACCGATCTCATCATCTTTTCTCTGAAGTCTTGAGCAACAGATTGGTGCTAGAAGGAGGGCATTGCCCAAAAGATTTTTGTGCAAATGGTAAATAGGAAAGTATAGAACTATTCCATATCCACACCATCTTCTCCTAGAGGTGCACCAAAGACTGCTTAACCTCCAATTGTGGTTGATCTACAATAATTTAGTCTTCTAGTTTAGCACGTCCAGGCTCTTACAATTGCGGTAAAATAGCTTCAACATACCATAGAACAACAACAAGAAGTAGTTCCTTAAGAACCTCAGTCTCGACATACTCAGCAACTAATCCATCAAGATCTTCATCATGATCATTACTCCACACGCACTGATTAGTCTTTTAAAGGAGAATTTACTCCATACGGTAGGAAACCATACTAAGAGAAAGGTCTTAAACAAAAGATTTAAGATCTTAAAAAGAATTGATGGAAGTACAACTTGGGAATCGTCTCCAAGGTAAGCAAGATTTCGACTTGCAATCCCTTTTTCCAAAAAATTCTGAATGAGTCCATTCCTTTCTAGTTCAAGATGCTAGTGATAGAATCATTTGATAGTTCCACTGATCTCTTGGATTATTTTGAAGGCTATAGAGCTGTTATGAGGTTGCAAGGGGCTTCTGATGCCCTATTTTGTGTCATCTTCTCTATCACTCTCAAAAAATTGCAAGGATCTAATTTTTAGACTCTAATCAGGGTCTATTTCTTCTTTGAATAATTAATAAGATTATTTGTCACTTATTTTGATAATAATCGGCTCCACCTAAAGAATACAAACAGTCTTTTACTATCAAGCAATAGGAGGTGAATCCCTTCAAGAGTACGCGGCATGCTTCAATGCCACCACACTGGAAGTAAAAAATTTCAACTAATTCGAAAGGATCCGATCAGATTATCAAAGTGATTCATCCAGAAGCATACATAATTGAGAACTTAGATGATTCAACTATTCTACTGACTTAGAATACTGAAAATCTCAGAATATATTATCAATAAGCTTTCAATAAAGCCTTTAACCTTTGTCTCAATAAAGATGGATCTTTATCAAAGTATCATGAAAAATAAAGGTCTCATCCAAACCAGATCGGTAAAAATCGATCAAATGAGGATGATGTGAATAATCAAATCCAAATAGATTCATAAAAGCCAATCAAAGGAGGACAATCCATCCAAACAAGGTCATGGAATCTGGCCAAACGAGGATAGTGCAGAGAAATCTATCCAAACGAGGCTATGTTGTCCAGCCAAACAGGGATAGAACAAAGAATCTCATCCAAAAAGGGTCTTGATGTTTGACCAAATGAGGATGAAATACGTCCAAACAAGACCATGAAATCCGACCAAATGAGGATGAGAAAAGATCAGGCTTGTCCAAACAAGGTCAGGAAAACTTGAACTCTAGCTACGAAAATTTCAACCAAATCAGGATAACCTAACGTGAGATATCCGATCTTCAGATTGGATCTTTCGACGTAAGACAACTGATCTCTAGATTGGACCTCACAACTGATTAACATGAGATACTCGATCTTCAGATTGGACCTCACAATTGATTAATGTGAGATATCCGATCTTCGAATTGGACCTCACGATGTGGGATATCCAATCTTCGGATTGGACCTGATTGATATTTACTGAGAAATACTTGATTTTCAGGTTCAACTTCATGGACGTCCGACATGAAGCACTTAAATCTATGGATTGGATTTCAAACAGTGGTTCAAGAAGATTTGTGTTCTAAGTCATATTCTTAGACAACGTGCCTTAAAAGGAAGAAATGAGGCACTGTAGGTTGAAATCCTATCAGACATGCAGAAAACCCGACCTGCCCACTCCAAATTCAAGTAGATGTACTTCTTAAATCTCTACTATGAATATTGAAATTATTAAGATTGATTATTTTCAGCCAACCGATCTAATTATTAAGATTAGGTCACTTCAATGACTTAATGTTTATTCATAATGTTGAGCCACATCGGCTTTATGATTGACCTAGTTGAGGTCAAATGATGTTTACTATTAACCCATCTGAGGTCAGATGTTATCTATTGTGGATAACTTGATGGATTTTTCAAGATATTAAAAAAAATATTAGATTAAATGAGGTCAGAATGATCTGATGGGAAAAAGAAAAATAGATCATACACTTAAGAATTTTTTCTTTTATTGATATAAAGTGTACGTACGAAGTCCACATCAGACTAATACAAAAGTTCAAAAAGAAAGAAAAAAGAAAATTAACAAATAAGTTACAGGCATTGGCCTAAAGACCATCTGATGGAGGAGCTGGAGCCAAATCTCTGTCAGCCATTGGAGATTCTACCGATATGACCTCGATGGCTGGGACCTCGGTGTTTGTCTGAGGAGGAGCTTCTACTAAAGGTTGAGGAGCCACCTTGGCAATCGGATGGGATGCTGCAGCAGCAGCAGCATCCAACGTTGGTTGGCTGACAACCTTAGCCACTGGATCAGAAGCCACCTCAGTTGTCGTATCAATAGCCACTTCAGGAGTTAGCTTGCTTATGTCAAGGTCAAGAAAGAGCTTCCTGATTAAATTTCTATAGCTTTGGAATCCAAAATCGAACGCCCCCTCAGAAGTCTCGGTGACTTCATCTTGAAATGCTTCTGAAGTTTTATAATTTTTAACGGCTCCTGCAATATTATCTTTCTCTCTTTCAGCCTACTATTGAAAGATAAGGATGCTTTTATCCCAAGTTACCACAGTCTTCTCGACATCCTTCAGTTTGGCCTCCAACTCGGAGATCTTTTCGACCTCCTTGTGCAGCTCGTCAAGCTTCTCATCGTATTCATTTATTTTTCTTTGCTAGTCTAGCAGGTTTTGATTCTTCTCTTTTATAGAGTTCATTTTTTTCTAAAACTGCTTCTTTAGGCCTTCAGTAGTTTTAGCTTCTTTGGCTACCTTTTCTTCGGCCACCTTATCTTTATCCTGCTCGGCTTTGAGCCCTTCTTCCAAGAACTTATTTTTATAAAGTCAAATCAGGTTCTCATGCATTAATTTAAGGTCCAGTGTCACCTAAAAATAAAAATGAGATCAGTAAACAACTGACATGAAAAGGTGTAAAAAGAAATATCTAAGTTAAAGAAACTCACATCTAGTAGATCGATGAAACCATGGTTCATTACTTTCTCGATTGTGGAATCTCGACTGCATGCGTCCAGATCTCTCTAGGGCAGAACTGTCGTGAGTATATCTCGACCAAGCCTTGGTGTCTCCAATAAGGATACTTGGGTGAAATCAATTTTCTTGATCGAGGTGGAAGAGATAAAGGACTCCGTGGGCTACTGTTGTTGCCCTGATGATCGAGCTTGTCTTGTCGATGTCAAAGATAGCGCTGGAGAGGAACTTGATCTTTGGCATATGATTATTCCTTAGCAAGTGGATGAGCCACCTCAGTACTTTACTGATGTTGAGTTTTTGTCACTGACGGTACTACGGAGATCGGGGCTAGATCTATTGTCAGGCTAGTTGAAGCTGGAGAAGATTGGAGGGTAGTTGACCTAGAGCTTGTTATATCCTTGCTCCTCTTGGTAATAGGCTAGTCACCCAAATCCTGCTTCCTCTTCTTCATGTCCACCTACCGCTTTGGATCGAGTTTCATGATTGCTGCAATAAAAGAGAAAATTTTATAAAAAAAGAAAGAAAGAAAAGAAGACAATGAAGAAATAAAATTTGATATCGGACTCATTCTAGAGAGAGATTAGCTAATGTCAGATCAAAAAGAGACTGATCAATCACCAACTGACTCAGCTTGGATACCTTCATACCTAGTAGCTCTTCAAAAGCCTCCTCATCTTCAAGCAAGACTTCATTATTAGAGTTTCATTTGAGCTCAGACTTACACCAACTATAACTAAAACCCCAAGGGATACTAGAAGAAACAAAAAAAAATAATTTTCTAATTATGGATGGAAGAAGGAAGACTAGGATCGAATTTACACTTAGGCTGAGGTGAAAAGTACTACCAGTCTTTTTCATACAAGTGTTTCTTCACGACAAACAGTATCCTAAAGAGAGAAACCTTAAGCTCTATGGTAGAGAATTGACAACAAATGATGAAAACAATTATTATTCTAATGACATTGGGGGTTATTTGGGTTAGAGGGAGTGCATAAAAATCTAGAACATTACTAATGAAATGATGTAAAGAAAATCGAAGTCCAGATCGGAGTGCCTTATCATCAAATGCAACACAATTCTCTGGAGGTTCAATGATCTGACCATCCCGATCTGGGACCATCAATTAAAATTCTTAGGAATATAGTATTTTTTCTAAGTTCCTGAAGATCAAACTTGATAAAAATAGACTGCTCAAAATTAGGATCGAAGTAATCCAAGAATCTCCTTATAGGAGACTCTGGATCCTCCCGACCTCCACGATCGTCCGAGGTAGAGTTTTCATTTTGAACTCAATTGAGGCTGGGTCGACTGAGGTATCTGATCATCCCAACTCTTTTTCTCCTCATCTCACTACTGTCAGAAGATTTTTGTTGAAAAAAAAGAAAAGATGAAGTGAAAAAATAAATAAAAAGAAGAAAGGAAAAACTTTTCAAAAAAGGAGAATAAAGACAACGAAACCTAAAAATCTAAAATTGCACAAGAAAAAAGAGAGCAGAGAACTAAGAAAGCTACCTAATGGACGGGAAAGGGGTTCTGAGAGACTTGTTAGGGAGCTTCTTCTCCGACTCCAGTGATTTCTTCTCCAATTTTGATGGTAACAAGAACTCTTTCCGATTTCGATGGTGCTGGAAGAACTCTGGAGAGAATCTGGCAATACTTTCGCATAGTAGAAATAGTAAAATAATTTTTGAATTGAGACAGACCTATTTATAGAAGTCATCAGTGGCTCAGATCAATTCTGTTCACTGTCAGATCGATAACACTTGGCAGTGATCCAATGATTTTGAGAAGAGACTGTTCGACACACCTATTCTTGATTAAGTCATGTAAGCTTGATCCGTGTTATAGCCGAAGTAATCAATGACGAGGTGACACTTGGCAAATGAGCACTTGGGCATAACCACCTAGGTAATAATAAGCTCTCAATTCTCCAAATCCTCATAATTACTGGAGGCTCCGACGGATTATTTCAAAAAGTGGCATGTCACTTCGAGTCATTAAATAATAAATATAGCCAAAATTATGGTACAACGTATTTATTGCTAGTACCAGAAGTTGAAAAATATCTCTTGTTCTACTTTTCACACCCAATGTGAGAAATGTCACTTCGGATTAGAAAGTATAATGCAATATGTTAGTGCAACTAACCAACTTCTAGCCATGTGGCAACATCAAGAAGGATCATTTGAAGAGTTATATTGACCAAGTCGACTTCTGAGTCAGATCAGTTAAATTTCGATCTGGTTTAGCCCTCAGCCTAGTTACATACCAATCAGAACTTATTTGGATTGGCTCTCAATAGAACATTATGATAAGCTCAGTCTTTTACCAATCTGCCATCAGTGACATCGGTTCAGAACCAATGTCGTCCAAAATCACATACTACGAATTAGCTACTCTCCAGATTTACTACAACTATTTTTCAGCTATGCTACAACTATTATTCATATGGATGAACAAAACACGATCCTCATACAGCTGACCATTCTGTTATAATAGAATCACAGCCTAATAAATTTTTAATGACGTTACAAACTCTTCTAACTGCCTAATGGCCTAAACAAGTCCTCTCTATATAAAGAGGGATAGGATACTCTCCGAGAGATAAGTCATTACAAAAAAAAGAGTTGGAACTCTGCTGAATTCATTTTAGCTCCCTCAGAGATTGAGTCCTTACTCTTTCTACTCAAATCATTCTTTTTGCATTCTATTTTTTATTTTTACTATATATTCTCAAGACTCTGGCTGACTTAAACATCGGAGGATCTTAAATTGGAGGGTATCCTTCTGATTTTTTTGACTTCTTTTATAGGTCTATTCATAGTCTTCACCAATTTAACTTCTAGTAGCACTCCAGTTCATACCTATACTGATCTTATCATCTTTTTCTGGAGCCTTGCAGCAACAGGTCCCTTCCTCTAGGTCAATCTGTTGTTGCTCCTCTCCGATGAGGTATGACAGGGCAGAACAGCTTGGATAGCGCTTAGCTGGAGTAGACAGGCGCCAGATAAGGACTCCACTCACCTGTAATAGTAGGGAGTGGAGTCCTTATCTGGCGCCTGTCTATTCCAGTGGAGGTGGGATTCTCCAATGAAGGATCCTTCGATACTTAAATTAGTAATAGTTGGAGAGGGAGAATAATAGAAGATAGTGAGAATGGTAATGGAGATAGTGTTCAAGAGTTTAGAAATTAGAATCCTCCCTTCACCCTTTCTTTCTTTCATAGGAAAAAATTGGTTAGGCGATTAGCAACTACTTGAGCCAAAGTAGTGGATTGTTAGCAGGTTATTAGCGATTAGTTACGGTGCTAGCTATTCACATAGGCCATTATAACTGCACACCAACTTAGCAAAGTCTGTGCGCCAAAAGCTCCTCATGGTATTCGTACCGTAGGATGACTTATGGAGAAACGAGATGGAGTTGGGATGAGATCGATAGATGACCGATGATGTAGACTTTGTCATATGGCCGACCTCTTGTGATTGGCTATGAGCTGATGATACCGATGATGAGTAGGTAGGATGCACGTCACAAATTATCCACGTCATCATGTCAGGTGTCTGCCACATCTTTGAAGATCGGACATGTCATCACATAGACCAAATATGGTCTAACAACCATAATCCTTGGCTCACGGTCTCAGATCGGGAGTGTGACACATGTTTATCCCATTCAAATCCATTTCATTCATTTAAAATCCGCTTAATCTGTTTAATATGTTTAGCTTGACTTAATATGTTTAGTAGATGGATTATATAGATCATTATTTATTAATAAATAATTAAATCTAAATTTAAATATTTGATTTATTCAGTAATAAATTGAATTTGTATTGATGAATTTTTGATTCAAATCGAATTTAATTCCATCAATATCCCACCGATCAGGTTTAATTGTCACCCCAAAACCGAAAGTGAATATAACACCTTTGGCTATTGTTGGACATGTCCAGCACGTATGCCAACTTTCGAGTAGCTGCCAAAGGCAGGTGAGCCACTCGAAATTTGTGAACCGGTGGGGTTCCTTTCAAATTCGGCGCGTGGAGCTCAACTACGACTATCAGGGGCTCCACCATCTCTATTTTACGGTAGAAAATTCTCACCTTTGGATGCTCGTGGAAGGACGGTTGGCTCATAAAGATTTTCTAGGTAATAGCGTCAGTTTCACCGGTAGACTAGCTGATAGGAAGTAAGCTATCAATGTCGCTTGGCTTCCACTGAAATCTTTTTTTTTTGAGAGTCAATGGAAGGCAAGTTTTGCACTCTTTATCCCGACAGAAAGCCTTGCACTCTCTCATGTGTGTGTATTGGTTTCTGAATGACCCTCCAAAATCCTTAGCGTAGATGATGCCTTACTCCTTTTGAGAAATTCTTTGCGCATGATAGGTAATATAAAAAATTTGATATGAAGTGCATCATTTTATCTTGTTGGTTTATATAATTATTATTTTTAATATATATTTAATACATGCAATTTTATTTTGTCATTTAAAATTTGAATAATGAAATATTTCTGCTCTTTAGAAAAAATTATAATATTTTACATCCATATTATGACATCCTATACATAGGAAGTTATAATTTGAAGTAAGATATCATAATATGCCATAGAATATCATAATTTTTTCAAAAATAAAATATTTTATCATTAAAAATTTAAACCAAAAAGCAGAACTACAAGAATTAAATGCACATTGAAAAGAGGTTGGACAAAATATCCCTCCTATATTATGACATCCTGAGCCATATTATGACATCCTGCGTACAAAAGTTATAATTTGATGTAAATATCATAATATACCACAGGATGTCATAATTTTTTCAAAAAGAGGGATATTTCATCAGTTAAAATTTCAAATGAAAAATAAATTACGGATATTAAGTGCACGTTGGAAAGTGTTGGACAAAAATATTTCTCCCATATTATGACATCTTGGGGCCAAATTATAACTTCATCATAATTTGACCACATGATGTCATAATATGTCACAGGATGTTATAATTTTTTTCAAAAAGAAGGAACATTTTCATCATTCAAAATTTTAAACGAAAAATAGAACGACAAGCATTAAATATACGTTGGAAAGCAGAACTACAAATATTAAATGTATATTAGAAAGCAATGGCTATGTGGATCAATCGGACAAAACGGTGCACTCTATTTGGATTTTCTACGCTACTCGTGGTGCACAAAGAATTTTCCTAATCCTTTCTACTAGATGGTATGGGCCTAATATCATTATATGTTCCTACATTAGAATAATTCTCAACTTTCAGGGTGATGATATATGCTTACTTTTTATGAATTTATCTTCTCTACTTTTAGCAGTGATATGAGGTGAATTACAATTTCATAACCTAGTGCAAAGCTTCTTTGCCTTCTGTAGTCCTCAAGCTTTAGCTTTTAGGCCACATTGTCGGAAGTTATGCTCAATCTTTGGCCCATCAGCTTGCTTCTCTTTCTCTTGCTATCATGGACCATGAACTTTGTCTTCACCTTGTTATAGTGCATGTTTCCATGACCTATAAATTAATAATTATTATACAAAATCTGAAATTGATGCTAAGATAATGATGCATACACAAGTTCTAAATCGAAATCGCATGCGACCGTAAATTTTTGAGACAATGTTCCCTTCCAATTATGATATGAATCTTACTTTGAATATCAAAATAATAATAATTTAAAATTATTATTATAAATATGTATAAAAAAATAGATATATGCCATATAATATCAAATATATTTGTTATAGTTTCTTATTTCAAGAGGAGCAATGGTTGTGACATATATATATATATATATATATAT
>KE504774.1:392157-407579 GCA_000441515.1 Elaeis oleifera | reverse complement strand
GAGGTATCATAATTTTTAAGAAGAGATACCATAATTTTTTTCAAAAGATATGAATATCATAATTTTTGAAAGAGATGTCATAATTTTATGAAAAATATCATAATCAAAAATAATAATATTTTATTATATAAATTTTAATAAAAAATAATTTTAAATATTAAATATATATTATAAAATGATGATTATGCGTTTCAATTCAGATTTCTGCACCGCCCACGGTGCACAAAGCATTCTCCATGGCCGAATCGATCAGGTCCAGTGGACTACACCCAAGTGCGCCCGCTCTACCAAAAAAACCACAACACGTTATTCTTTTTATACCACAGATCGCTGGAACTCCAGGAAGACGACCGAAGCCCGAGCCCCCCATCCCCCTTCTTTCCGGCGTTGAGGCAGAAGAGAGATGGCCGTGCCGCTGCAACGAAGGAGCCTCTCCTTAGCTCGTCTGCTTTCTTCCGCTCCTCTCACCTCTCACAGTCGAGATCGCTCGCTTCTGATGCCCTCGTCGAACGCAAGCCCGGGAGATTGGAATCATCTCCGGGATTCCTCAAGAACACCTCCGCCGCAAGGTATCCTCTCGAATTTGCCCGACTTTTCTTCTATTGGTGATCAGTTTCTTTGTTTTATGTGTTCTCCTTTGGTTCCCAATCGAAATCATTTCGCTATTATATAAAGAGGTCAGATTCCAAAAGGCAGTAGAGTTTTGATTTTGTTTTCTTTTTTCTTAAATTTCATTCAGCCATTTGAATCGTTAATAGCTATGACTTTTTTTGGTGATCTGGGCCTCGGAAACTGTTTTGGACAACCAATTAGACAGCTGAGGGCATAAATTTTGGAAGTTTATTGCATTTCTTTACAGGCATTAGTGGATTAAGAAAGCGGATTTTTTGGCCAAAATTATAACCTCAATGAATTGATTTTGTGCTTGTAGACTTGTTGTCCATATTGGACATGAGATGAAAAGGACGTCTTAGTAAACATGGATCCTTTCATATCAGGCAAGCATGTTATGTGAATAGAAAGAAATTTGACTCGACTGTTTTTGATGCTTGATATTTACCCATCTAAAGAGATTGTTGGATCAAAGAATTAGCTTAAAACACGATCACCAAATATCTCTTCAAAAGTACATGACTTCCAGCTTCACTTTCTTTAACCCACTTTTACCATGAAAGATCTTATTCATGTCAACTGAAATTTGTTAAAAATGATATCAAGCGGTATTACCTTTGTAAAGCTAGTCTAAATGATAAGGTGATGAATTGCTATGAATTCTAAGCCTTGTTCTTCCCTCCGTGTAAGTGCGGTGAAGTAGCTAGATTGCAGAATTGTTGTGGAATTGTTGTTTGAAGCCAGGGAAGACCAGAAGGATATTATAAGACAAGATGAGGTGCTTGCAAGGCGAAAGACTCTTATAATAGTTTTCATGTCATTTATTTATGAACTATATGAATTATTGTGAGGTAGATGCGGTTAATTTGAATGACATTTACATCTTCTTGTATGCTAGCATTGTTACAGTTAAATTTGCTTTCATTTTTTTTTTAAATTTTTGAAATGTACTTTTGACATATACTACTTATAGTGAATACAACTTACTAGAAATAAGGTGTACTATTTTGTCAATATCTTAAATATGGATAATGTATGAAATGAAAGAAGGGTTGGTGAGGGGTAAGAATTGTTCTCTAAAGCTATGAAAACTCTAGATCTTCATATCGATACACAAGCATTGATATATTCTACAATTAATTATTTTGAATGTATGGAAGTATATCTCTTATCTCATAATATCTATGATCATTTAAAGTCTCTGTGGAAGGCCTAAAAAATGTCAAATTCTTGGATAAACCTTATTTTTATTATATTCTGAAGCATTTTAACCAAACATGTGATCTAAGAAACAGTGTTTTTAGAGCACTGTATGAGCTTTAGTTCTCCAGCTAATTACAATTTTTATTGGTCTGCACTATGTAGATCAATGCTTGCATATATTATGCATTGTACTTGTGGATAAATGTCTCCTTTCTGTCACCAATCAGTAATTATATCTAAGAATTTATGCTTACCTGTAATCATATTGCTTGCTAGAAAAGATAATGTGTCAGACAATACAACAATGTTTTCTCTTGATGCAGGCATAATATTTGACACTTGCGTGGGGTTACAAAATATGAGAGAGCCATTTAGATTGCATTATGTTTGTTTGTTTGCTGGCATGACTAGATAATACAAATTAAATGCATCAACATCTTGCACTTGTTGAAAATTTGGAAATTTATACATAGAGTGCTCATAGTCTTGGTTTATTTCATTATACATTTCAAATCTTCTAAGGATTCCCTTGTAAAAAGAACCTTTGCCATGTGCCAACTAAAATTTGTAGGCCTCGTACCATCCATTGAATGTTCTCCAGATTGTGCTTTTCCTTATTCCAATCCTAAGCAAATCTAATGAAATGAGAATTCTCTTGAATTCCCTTTCTCACTATGCCCATCCTAGTTTCTAAGGCTTTGTTTCTTCTTTTCTAATAATCTGGACTTCTTTATATGTTCTTGATGACATAAACTATGCATACCTAAAACAACTTATTGAGTTCACATAGATGATAAAGCAAAGACATTCTAAATCCTTACTTGATCAATCTGCCTTGTGAAAGCAAATGTTAATTTTATTAAATTTCTTTAGTTAGCTTTATACCTTTTTGGAGACTATGTTCCTTTAATTAAACAGAAATTTATAAGGCAGTTTTAATTGGCAGTAGATGTATAATATGTCAATACCTTTCCTTTTCAAGTGCATAACCAACTGTTTGCTAGCTATTTTCAAAGGGAATCTTCGACGATGAAGGCTAGTTGTCCCTATAGGAATTTATCAAAAACGGTCATTGAAGCACTTGGGTAGCCACTGGAATGGCTATGCCTGATCATTTGATTCTTCCTTGTAAATAATGCTAAGCAGTCATTTGGTAACTCAGCTGTTTAAACATCTACTGATATGCTATATTGTCCATGTCGTCAGTTTATCAATTTAAATAATGATCCATAGATTCTTTAAACTCATAGCATGTCAATGTTTATTATGTTCTATTATTGACCTAATGATCAAAGCAGATATTCAGTATACCAGCTAAGTGGAACTTTTTTTTCTTAAAAAAAAAAAGAAAACTATTTGTGTAAGCATTGCATACCCTTGAATGCATTGCTTGCAGCACATTTAAGTGTACCAAGAAGAGATATACATGGTTGTTTATGACCTCACGTACATGTGCCCAGTCTTAGCCTCATCTAACCAGAAGCTATTCATTTTGTCAGTTCTGTCTGTGAACAAAGGTACTCCCAATCTAATTATCTTACTGTATCCACACACCTGCCTTTCTCTATTAGTGAAAAAGCCATCTCCTCTCAAAACGTGGTTGGCTGCACTGACTTTGAGTCAATGTTTCATGGAAGGATTGAACAAAGTTTTATGTTCAGCTGTCAAGTTCCTCACAGGCCACTTCAGGTAATATTTAGCCTATCATAGCACTTAGAATGCCAGTTGATGAGTAGGATTTCTCAGTAACTTGTCTGGTTTAACAAGGGAGATTAATTGGAATTGTCTTTTCCCTAGAAGCCTCTATCTTTCTCATTTTGTTCTCATCCTCAATGTTTTGTTTCAATATATTCTTTATTTTAAATAATTTTCTCTTTTTATTTATTCTTATCATTATCATATGTTCCACTGCTCTGGTCCTTTTATTCCTGGAATCAATAACGATGCTACATACCCCTGATGATTAAGACAGCTGCCAATCTTACAAGTCATTTCCCTTAAAAGTGTAATGTTTCTAACAAGTTACCATTATATAATGTGGCTAATTGTGATGTCATAGTTATTCTTTTTGCTTAACAGTTTAATAGGCTCTTTAACTGCATAAACAGATTAAAATGCAAATGTTCAACACTATTCTATTGTTTATGTTTTAAAAAATAATATTAATGTTAGATTTGTAATTCTGTATGAGATAATAGAGCAGTGTAAAAATAGATCAAAATTTATAGGACTGGATTTGGGAAATTCAATGCAGCTTCCCATGCATGTTTGTATTATTTATTGAATGAGTGTATCTCGTCTGCTTCATCTATTCTATGTTTTGGACAGAAGGATTCCTTTTGTGTTCATTTGCATTTTTTTTTTTGTAGGTCATGATCTATTCACCAGCTCGGACTGCAAGTCAGCAAGGTTCTGGAAAAGTTGGAAAGTGGAAAATCAATTTTATGTCAACCCAGAAGTATGATTCTTACTGATTTTTACTTCCTATTTTTCTTTTAGTTTGGAGGAATGGTCAATGTTTGTAACATAATATTTTAGTGTGATCGTATTGCACAATAGATTGTTGAATTTCTTTGATGGACACTAATGTGGTTTTAAGGTCTTGTCTGTGAATGTGGACTTCTCAAATCCTTCTGTTCATGCAGGGTGTATTTCAGCATAGCTAATTGTTCTTAATTATGTTTATAATGTTGAGCATGTCAATTACAATTTTATCTACATTGCATTCATTTGTTATGCTAGTCCATTTGTTCAAAAATTAGCGAAGCTATTTGGATCTCCTATACAGCTTGCTGATGACTCCTAAACATGTAACCATCGCAATTATCCCATCTGTAGTTTGGGAGATATATATTTGGTCAGCATGACATGGGAATTTATTTCCAATTGTAAATAACCTAAATGATAGCTAAAAGAACATATCATGCTTATTCTATGCTACTTTCAAAATATAAAGTTTGTGAATAACCACTACTAAAAGACATGATGAGAGGCATTCAGGACAATGGATTTCTTTAAAACATTAGTGTAAATCTAGGAAACCATGGATTTCAGAAAAAAAAAATGAGGGATGTAGTGATAGTTCCTTTCATGAGGGATTTTGAGAAAAGGTTATGATGATGCAAAATTTTACATTTTTAGTCCAGTTCTTTTTTTGACACTTGCATTTGGTAAGAACATTTCTAGCTGAGGATCATTTGATAGTTTACCATTGAATTTGGAGCTTTAATCATTTTTTCCCATTCAGTTTAAGGCTTATGATGCAAATTTCAGATCAACTAATTCAGCTACGAGGATAGGTGATGCAGTATCATGATGGATGGGGAATAGGGGTACTTATCAACTTAGAGATCAATTGAGCAAGATATTCTATAATACATATGCCTTGTCAACTACTGAAGTAATATTGTCATGGACAAGCATATTTGCTGACTGAAAGTGTGTTAGTGCCATCTATATAAATTGCATGCACCGGACAAATTAGGAAGAGTGTTACTGCCTAAAGGTGATGTGGGGATAATGGAGCAACCACCTTGGTTCAGCCTATTTGGAGTGCCCTATAATTTAGTCAAGAAGTCAAAGTCTAGTATTAATTATGCTATAATAGCTGGTGGTTGTTATGCTTTAGTGTTATGTTATTAATCTTGAATGTGCATCTTAGTATTTCTAGGATTGTTACTTTATTTATTTATCTTTTAGAAAATTATAAGTATAATGCGGTGGGATATGTAAGGTCATCTTGCGTCTATATAGATACATAGTAGGGAAGAAAATAGTGAATAGTGAAGAATTTGGAATGACCTTTGTATTAAAGTTTCTTTGAAGTTAGTGGTTGATTCCACTTTTCATCTCTTTTTTCCTATTTTCCTCTTTCTTTATCTCTTCTCCTTCTTTTGCTTAAGCTCCTACTATATCCAACATTAGTTGGTATCAAAATATTAGTCCGACCTCTCATCCTTTTTTGTATTCCCTCTTCAAGAAGATATCTTCATCTTAAAATTGTGGTCTGCAACAGCAAGAAGTAAGATGAATCTCTTTCACATCCTGAGGAGTTACTTCATGAACATGAAGGATGATCGGCTAGACTAGAAGGATAGATGAAATTTTCAGAGAAGTAACCAATCAGTTAGAAGAACAAACAAAGGTTCGAGCAACTTCAGGCGATGCTTTCTCAACTCATAACAATTTGAACTTCTTCAAATGAAAGGCTATCATCCTTTGAAGTTTTCATCATAGCATCAAGATCATCATGAGGGTAGCACAGCAAAGACATATATAGGCCTATACTATCAAATTCTTAACAAAGGTTTGAACTTGAGGGCGAGTTCCACACAGTGAAAGCATCGGACACCGAAGCAATGGAGCAACCATCTTGGTCAGCCCATCTTGGTTGGTTCCCATTTTGGAGTGGCCTATAATTTAACCAAGAAGTTGAAGTGTAGTATTAATTTTAACATTGAATCTGTCTTTTAATATTTTTAGGCTTATTAATTGTGTTTCATGTGTGGTATCTTTTAGAGTTTGTAGAAGTATTTATTTATTTGATTTTTGGCAAGCTGTAATGGCTAATGCAGTCGGATATGTAAGGTCATCTTGTGCCTATATAAATAGATATGCAGTAGGAAAAGAAAGGTAGTGAATAATGAAGAATTTGGAATGAAATTTGTATTTAAGTTCTTTGAATGTACTGGTGTATCCCACTTATTATCTCTATTTTCTTACTTTCCTCTCCTCTTTCCCTATCTCTTCTCCCTCTTTTTTGCTTAAGCCATATCATTTCCATTGTTAGGAGGTGTAATACCGAAGGCCTGAAGCTTTTAGATTGGGAAAAAAAGGAGAGAAGAAAGATGGAATAAGAATGGGTAGAAGAAAAGCAAAGAAATGTCTTCTTTTGGTCTTGAATAAGGTCACATGATATGGGAAAACCAACAGTTCTTCACCTAAGCAGCATATGCCACAAGTGTTGAGTGCAGCTTAGGAGAAACGCTCTCCAGTTTTGATTAGGCCTCCTTTAATTTCTTTAACCATGAGTGCACCAGAAGTTTGGCCTTTGGGACTATTTCTTCGTGCACTAGAGACAATACCATGGATAAATAATCTGGACTTGCACAAAGTGGGTTGCAATAGTAAAATTCAGCTTCTCTCTTAGATCCTTCTTTACCATGAATCAACACTTATGCATGTGTGGGCATAAAGATTCCTGTTAACTTTGTTTATATTTTGTCTCTGTTGTAGTGCTTGTTGTCTCTCATTTTTCTTGTGGTCTATGGTTTTCTTAGGATATGGTATAGTATAATGACAAAATGATTCAGTTGAGTCTTGTGCATTATGTACTTGTTTTGACACCATATTGCCTGTAGGTGGGAGAATCCATTGATGGGCTGGACTTCCACAGGTGACCCATATGCCAATGTGGGTGATGCAGCTCTCAGTTTTGACAGTGAAGAAGCTGCAAAAGCATTTGCTGAGAAGCATGGATGGGACTATGTGGTAAGCATTGCTCATTTATAACTTTTACTGTGTTTAGATGAAATTTAGTGAAAGATGATACAACCAACTTTTGATATAAACAAGTTTTTAATGCCTATGTTGACCAGAATATTTACTGTGTTTAGATGAAATTTAGTGCTTGGTCATTTGTAATGTACTCTTAGCTGAGTAAGCAGCAGTTCATTGACAAGTCCTTTTGCACCTGTCTCGTCTATTGGCTTTTGCAAGACAGACATGCAATTGTACCCTTGCTTGGTGAACCTTTATTCTAAACTTGGACTTACTATCACCGATCGGTCCCTTGTGCTGACTTCTATTTATTGTGCTCTGGACCTGCTATAGTTGGAAATTTCCAAGATGTTGTTGGTGGCCATGGAAACTATTATGATTTTCTTGTTATCTTGGATCTGATATGTAGAATGCATTTTCTTTAGAAGTTGTCTCGGCCAGATGGAGCTGCAAGTGCTTTCTGATGATGTCTAATTGTTGCATCGCACTAAAATTTAAGAGGATGATTGCTTTTGGGTAAAATTTGGAGGAAAAAAAAATCATTAGGGAAACGAGGTATGTACTTTATACTATGGACATACATGCCCATGATAATGGAAGAAAAGTGCATGATGAGTGCTTAGCTCTTACCACTATTTATACTAGATTATTAAAAGATAAGATGATGAGAGACTGTAGTCTTTTTATTTAGAGAAAGAAATTATGAACCTAATTATCCAATTAAAATCACATATCATGGAGCTCCCCATTGTAAAAATTGGAGCTCTATAGATGCACTGGTAGAGTCCTGAGTTTCTCAAACACAAACTTCTGATGGTGTTGGTCTCCTTCTGACTTATACCTTGATTATGAGTTACACTTATTCTACTCCAAGTAGGACCTGTAATGTTACTAAACTATCTCCCTCGATTCCATGCTGAACTTGGATATGGTGAATCGATCCAGACTGGCATCATCCATTCCATACTCAGCCTCTATGACATCCCACAATTCCTTATATGTCTTGATGGGAAGGTGCATATCCTAAAGAGGATCGGATCAGGCACTAAGTATCCTATGGCGAAAACAAAGCCTATTTCTTCTGGGGTTTTAGTTTGAGAACTAGAGGATCCTATTTCCTAGGGATTGGGAGTTGAAGCTGGTTGGGAGGTTGATCTAGAAGATGGTTTAGGATCAGGAAATTTTGTGGTTCAGATCAAACCTAAGTGGTAAGCTACTATCTCACTTGGCTCTGCCATTTTCTAAAGAAAGAGCCATTAAACAATTTAGGTTTGATATACCATTCATTACTAACTAAAGTTGACATCTTAAATTAAAAAGCTTTTGTTCATCTAGGGTTGTAAAAGTTCATCAAATTTTTTTTAATCTAACTTCCAAGAATTAAAAATATGTCACATTTTTTTCTCTTTTCTTTTATTTCTTTTGTGAATATGTCTTATGGTTTATGGAACAAGCATAAGCATGATGTTGACTAAATTTTGGAATAAAAAAATTTGTACTAGTTAATGATAAATGGGCAAATGTCTATTTTAAGTTTGGATTTTTTTTGCATGTACACCTTTTCTAAATATACGAAATTGCATGAATATAAAGTTAATATTTGCATGTATACCCTTATAGGATACTCTTTTTGCATGTGGGCTCTTGATGTCACAGTTCTATCAATGACATAAGTTCAAAAGGCATTTATTGGAGTTAAAAATAAATTAGAATTGTGAATTGGCCTTTTTATTCCTCCAATGCATGACACAGGTCTGACCATCTTGTCTTGTGTATGTGCCTTCCTAAATATATGAAATTGTATAAATACCCTTTGCAAAGTTGTGATTTGCATGTATACACTTATAAAGTACTTTTTAGCTTGTATATCCTCGATGTCGTAGCTTTTTGATGACGTTAGTTATAATGGCATTTATTTAAATTAAATACTAATTAGAATTGTGCATTAAGCTTTTTATCGCTGTAATAGGTAAATAGGTTTGACCCAACTCGTGGTTTAAGAAATTAATCCAATTGCTATGCCGTCTTTCTATGTCTCTCTTGCTTTCTCACTCTTTCTATGTTTTGAAATCCTGACCCAAATCCCTAAAGTCCCAAAATCATGGGCTTCTTAGCTAGTTGTCAGTATGCATGATTCTGAGGTTGGATACTGGGATTGAATGCCGAATACAACTATATAAAAACTATTAACCTGTATAAATTATGGTAAAAATAATATCATATATGACAGAAACTTATGGAGGATAAGACCTGAACTTGAGAAGAGCTAGACTAGAGTATATCAATTCAATAATAATAGAAGGGGATTTAACATGTATACCCTTTATAAATATTTGAAATTGTATATATAGCCTAGAAAATTCATTATTTGCATATATACCCTTGCAAATTATTTCTTATTATATGCGTATACCTTCAAAAGTTTACTATTTATGTGTATACCCTTATAATTATTATTTTCACTCATCTACTGCTAAAGATATTTCATTCAGTTGAATTTTAAACGTCTTGTTTCTTCACGGCATTAGATGGCATGGGTAGACATGAAAAGAAAAAATTATAAGGGTATTCAGCAAAGCTAAAGGTATTTTATAAATATGGGTAAATAGAAACTTTGCGATGGTATTAATGTAATTTTGTATATTTAGAAGGTATACATGCAAAAATTCCTTTAAATTTTATATTCATGAGCTAAAAGGTTGCTGGTCACACGAGAAGTGAGAAGTGAGAACTGATGGTGGAGCTTGCATTTGTACCTAAGGATTATGAAAAGAAGAAAGGCATTAAGTAAGCTAAACAAAAGTCTAAAGGGATGAGTTTCCACAGCTTCTTGATTGGAGAAGGATCTTTCACATGTATCAGCTCAATGTTTCTATAAAGCAAAACTGAATTTATGAAACAACACTGGTTGGATATAACTTTTGTCACGTGGATGACATGTTCGGTCATATATACAAGACCTTGTATATGGGTAAGGATTTATCTAAATATCTTGCTGATTTAGAATTTAGATGCATATAATTAATTTGCCTCTCTGACTTAGTTCTAGGTTCAGCAAAATTGAAGACCGTCCTTCAACTTATCTCAAATAGCTAATTAAGGGTAAAATCACTGAAAGTTCTGTAACTTAGACACTATCACTAGCGGTTTGGAATTGGAAATTTCACTTAAAATAGGTTGAAATATAATGTCACATATCATCTTTAATGGTGAAGAATCTATGCTTTTTCTAAAACAAAAATGTTTAAGGTTTGCATCTTTGACCAGAAATCCTACAATGGAGTTCAATTCATGTGGCATTACGTTTTGGTCTTTTGTCTATTCCCATTGGAAGAGTAAAAATACCATTGGGATCTAGAGATTTTTACTTCAATACAGAATACACACTCAGGTTCTCTCTATGTATAGATATTATAAATAGTATATTATCAAATGCTATAACCTCCTCTCTTATGCATGACCAATGATTGAATTACTGTTGGTGTGTCTGTTACTTGTGTGCTGGCTTGGTATGGTATTGTAGCAAGCTATGCTGATGATGCCCCAGGGCAAAAGTGATGTAATTGTGCTGGTTCTTGTCGGTGCTTTGCATGCAAAACTGGCACGCATGAGCACAGACTAACACAACTTGGCTTGGTTGGTCACAAATGATACAGAGGTACTTGCCTTTATATTGTCCCATATTTGTCTGGAATGGTATCGGTTGGTATTGCATGGTACCTAAATTCTTGATCATGGTAACATGCTTTAATTACATTATAGATCACCAGCAAAACTCTGTTAATTATGTCCGTAGGCACCGACCAGGTCCATGGAGAGCAAAACCATCCATTCAACTTTTTTCTCTTATTAAGATCATGGTGTCCGCAAAAGCTCTTGCATCTCATGTGTCAATACGACCTTTTTGCTTTTAGGATCACAGCACTTTTTTTGCATGACCCAAATTCTTCATATACTAAAAATCAATAATTTAGCAAAATGAAGAAGACTCGAACACATTTGTAAAAGGTTCAGATCATAGGCTCCTTTTATATGAGGTAGATCTGCTTCTGGGAAGGACTGCTCTTGAGAAAGAGAATGTAGGAAGTTTAAGTATGCCACTCTGAACCTTCTGTAGTCCTGTATAATTTTTGACATAAGGGTGATGACTTTTCTGAATTCCAGGATGAAAATCATCATGTCTTTGTTAAATCATCAATGATGTTTTCTGCTGTTTGAATTCTTGACCTATGTTTTTTTATGGTAAACGGATATATTATATTAAACTAAACATGAGTAAATACATCCCTGAGAATCAGAAAGTAAAATGTCTAAAATTGCATAGATAAATCGGTCGTAGAATCCCGTAGTATTGATTTGGAATGCTTAGCCATGAAAGAAGCCATCTAGCCAGCAGCACTATTGACCTTCCGAAAAATATGTGAAACGTTAAAAGTAGTCAAAGATCTCAATGTTCTCCAACAGTCTTGTAATAATTGATGCCGCCTAGTATCATCAAAAGTTAGATTAGAAAGCCATTTAACAACCATCATGGAATCACCCTCCACCCAAATTTGTGAAGCCCGTATGTTTTTTCACTGATTCAATGCAACCATCTCATTTCCATCCTAGCAGTGTAATATTATGATCCATTGATAGTCATACTCTATCATTTCTTGCCATGATTTATGATTGATCTTGATATAAACTCATAGCAGCCAGATATCTGGCTGGGTGTCCCACATTTATTCTAGTACATGGACCTATAGTTGCATCATGATATTATCTCAACTGCCTCCTGAATTAAATATTTTTATTGCTCTTATATTCCAATAAGACCGGCTTCAGTTCAACAAAAGTAAATGCCATTATCCATTTTTGCATTCATGATTCATATTTTGCTTCTATAGAAATGCATGATTTGTTGAAAAAAACAACTGTACAGATACCAGAATGTAATCATATATACATTAAATGCTTTCATTGTATGGGGCTTCATAGTGGTACCATATCGGGAAAGAAATCTTTTTTTTTTCAATTAATTTTTTTGAATTTTTATGCATGATGAAGATTCTTAGGCTAGCTTGTTTTGTATGTTTGTTTAATATTTAAAGGATGTTGTTGAAGGTTGTGTGAGATAATTGAGTGTGGGTATCCATATGGACCATGGTTCATCATATTGACGCATTCTACCTCATATCAGTATATCGTACCATACCAATATCAAATTGAGATTTGTTACGCCAAACTAGCTCCCATAGTGAGCGTATGGATACTTTACCAACATAGTATTGGATACCGATAAGGATCGAGTACCGAGATGGTGAACTTCAATATGAAGACTTAATATTTAAAGTAGAGAAGAGCAACTGCAATATGGTATAGAAAAGGAAATCAACATAACTCACTTTAATAGTCTCAACCCATGTAGAATGTCGAGGCCTCTCATATACATCCAGGTCTTGCAAATAGTTTGGACCTAGAACATGGGCCAGTTTGGATATTGTCCTCCATCCTTGCTGGTCATAAGATATAGGACAATGACTGGGCTGTGGCTTCAGATGCTGTGCATATATGTGCAAGTGGTACTCATTGAAGCCCAGCCATCCTTGCTTAGGTGGAAGTAATATGGTTCTCCGATTCCTGGCTATTATCATATCCATAGAAGTGATAATGTGCAGAGTCGAATCTCACAAGATATGATGAGTGGAAGAAACAAAAGGGATCATATGTGGATGGAGCATAATATCCGCTTTGACTATTTGGATGCGCTTGGAGATCCACCTCTGATCTATGATGAGATTTGTTGTCTGCCACAGCTATTTGATACACCGGCAAATGTATCACAAATGCCGACTCCCTCCAATTTATGTAAGAGCTTTGGAGCCTCTTGCATCCCAATAGTCCTCATGTCATCTGGATTAGATTGCTCACTCCCACTACCTTGTTCATTCCTATCATGCTGATCATCGATGTCGGCTGCCTTGCGGTCTTGTTGAGCCTGCTCCTATTGGCCACTTGCTTCACTTTAGACGATGGTCCCTCATTGCTGCCTCACATCCCCAAGCACCATGATACACTTTCTGCATATCACTACTATATCCATCCATTGATTGCTTCTTCAATGACGTGATCCACCTCCTTTGTTGTCCATGCTACAGTAATTGCATACCCATCGATATCTCGCCGAACCTATCCTTTTCATGGCGCCATCAAATATCAGGCTCTTTCTAACCTTTCTTCTTACCAGAGGCCATCTCCCAAACTAAAATCCATTCTTCCTACATATCACCCAGTTAAATCAAGAATCACGAAATATTTCAGATTTCTAGATTTTTATCATATTATTCATTGATAATCGATGATATTTATTTTTATTTCATAATAATTCAAAACTCATGCTAGTGTTATCCATGAAAAAGGCAAGATAATTAATTCAGAGTTGTTCTCATGAATTTGATCATGTTCCATGATTTAACAATTAAATCATTTTTATAATTTTAGTAGTTATCCTTAAAAAGTAGATTGAAAATCAGAAGATTATATATTAAGCAATAAAGCACAAAATGCCAATTTTGGAATTCATCTTGTTAATTTGTTCCATATTTATTATATTTAACTAACTTTTTTTTCAATTTTTCATTTTCCATTAAAATAATCCGAAAATCATGAAATATCCATTAATTATTGAAATGCATGAAATTAACGTAAAAACTACATTTGTACTTCAGAACATCTGCTGATAATTTTTAGATTTTTATGCAACCTAGGAACTTTTAATTTCTTGATTAAAATATTAGTTATGTGATCTTAAATTGTTTCAAGAAGATATTCTATCCACAAAAATCATAGCATACACATACCATGAGTGCAAGCATGCTACCATATTTTTGGACTAAATTCCCATATATTTGGTTTTGTTAATATCTTAATATATAATAATATATTTCTGAAAATAAGATATTGGTCAGAAAAACAAAAATAACTATGTTGTAGGCTGCCATCCACCCTACAACATATCCAATATTCAGATAAAAAAATTAACATGGGTCTCCCATTTTTCTGATTTTTGTCAACTTTGGCCCAAAAAGAAAAAAGATTGGGGGCCTCACCCGAAAGGAGTACCCTCCTTTGCACCACTGTTAGCGAGACCCTCCTTGATGAGAGGAAAAATGCCATCTCCTCCATCCCTTCTCCCTCTCCTTTCTCCTTGTAATGTAGGGCATCCTTGATTAAGGAAATTCAGGGTTGCTTAATGGGTTGTCTGGGCTAAATGAGTAGGAAAATTCTGTGAGAAGCTGGGGTTTATGTTGGTAGATGGATGGAGAGCGATTTGAAGTTTTGAGGGTTCTATGTGAGCTGGAAGTAGAAAACGGGAAGTCAATTGATAGATGGGTGGATATAGGTTTTGTTGCTTTTGGTTGCTCGGATTTAGTTCGGATGGAATCAGATCTAAATTTGAGATTTTAGGGTGCTATAATTAAACAAAAAAGAAGAAGAAAAGAGAGAGATTTTATGGGCACTACACTTGGAATCCTGTGGGCATCACACCTAGGGTTAGAAATGCATCACACAATTCCAAAAAAAACATTACTTCTTATGAAAGTTCTCTGACATTTTGACTGCCTTTTTTAATAATGGGAGATTACAACCTGATTCATAGAGTTCTAATACACCTAATCTTACTAGGTCTTGGACTCCAAATAATAATTCTGTAATTTGACTAATAAAACCCAACTAAAGATTAGAAATGAAGTCCTAAAACATAAATAGATCTAACATACAACCCATGAGCCATATGACAGTCCATGTCTAGTAAATATGAAATTACAAAAACGCCCCTGACTAAAAAAAATTTCAGAAATCGTAATAAAACCAAAGTAGCATTATATTACTGCTGCAAAAATATAAAATTAAGATTCGATAATGACTAATTGACCATATGCAAGGTCCCAGCAGGGCCCATGTCATCCAACACATTCCAAATCAAGGCTTGAGCATTAGAACCAGTCTTAGGGCGCCTTTTATAGGTCTTCAATGGCCACTACTAATGTCCTCTGTCACCTTTTCCGTCACCCTCCTCTCTCTCTCTCTCTCTCTCTCTCACACACACACACACACACACACAC
>KE504774.1:294368-316454 GCA_000441515.1 Elaeis oleifera | reverse complement strand
GGCACCCTCGACTCCAGCATCTCTGACGCCGGCGGATTTTTGCAGCAACGCCATTGCAATGATTGCAGAATCAGGGCTCAAAATCATGACAAAGAATGCTGATTTCTGTCGTCCAATGTGTCAAGTCATTTTGGACTCGAGAGTGGAGGACAACTGTTGGGACAATCGGATCTGCTCCCCTGATTCAAGATTGGCCCCCCGACTCTGCTTCGGCAACAGATGTTGGACCATCAAAATAAGACCACCACAAGAATCATTGGTCCGACTATAGCATCTACAAAGTTTATCACTCTGACATTCTATCGATATCATAGAACAAATGGCCGACTGTCCATCGATATGGCAACCACCCACCTGTAAGCCGACTGACTATCGGTAACACTGAATTACCTTCTCAGACGGTGACTAATTCAAGCAATTCGATGCACTATTACAGACAACTTTTTAGTACAGAATATGAAACACCGACCTACAGTCGGTATATCTAGGCTACTAACTGACAGTAAGTATATCTGAATCATTGACTGACAGTCAGTATATTAGAATCTACAATCATGATACCACAATCATTAGTAGGCATAAACTGCCTACCAACTTCACGACTATGACCTGATAATAGGGGTTAATTATCCTTTAGTGTCATAAAAATAAGATCCCATATGCTCAACAGTTATATCCGAATCACCTATAAAGGAGAGGCCAGGGAACAGGCAATGGTAAGGATAATTCTGGACACAAATTCTGCCACATTCAATTCTCAAATATTCCGTTCATCACTCTCCGCTGACTTAAGTATCGGAAGATTTTTGTCGGACATAATTCTGATCAATGAATTTATTTTACAGGTTACTCTTCATCAAAGTCACGCGTACATAGGGATTGACCGCAACAACTAGTATTGGAAGGTTAGGAAAGCTTTAGAAAATGGCCACGGTAACTATAATGGTCCTAGGATTGTAAAATTTTTATCGATAAGTTCCAATCTTCATAATAATTCTATATCACTAATTAATGACAAAAAAATTTGATGAAAAATATAAAATAGATTAATTTCTATACGTCAAAGAGAAGAAAGCCATGACCTGCACCCATTCATAAAGAAGCCATTTTTACGAATTTATTGAGAGATAAGCGTGTCAAAATTTGCAATGAAAACCCCAAATGTCTCGCTTTATAAGAAATTTCACATGCTACAAAATCTTTTTACATTTTCTTAAATTGTAAAATTCATCAAAATTTTGAATTAATATAAATAGAGATAACTTACAAAATAGTTTGGCTTCCAGGCTTCCTCTGTAAAATGCGTCCTTTTGGGTGCACTTTATAATCCTCTTTGCTTGTCAACTTCTAATATTGCTCGAAGAGAGTTGACCACAGCATTGAGCATGATGCACTAACAAATGAATTCATTCTCCACCCACTTCTGTTATGCAACAGTACATTGTTTTTTTGGTAAGAACAGTACATTGTTTTCATTGTGGGACAAGTTCTTCATCTCCATCCCCTATAGTTGTAGCCATCAAGTCAATCTAACCGTTGTATTTCAATATGAGATTCTTAATAAATGTGAAATCCATGGAGGACAACTTGCAATCTTTAAATTGTTGAAAACTAGAGGTAGAAGAAATAGAAAGAACACTTACTTTCAATAAGACATCAGTTTGCTTTTAACTTCGACCACCGTCCATCCTGAGGTGCCCCATGATATTGGAAGGTTAGAAAATTAGATAGATATGGCAGAATCAGCAGGCAATTAAAACATTTCACACCTTCCTGGAGCAACAATCTGCTTTTTTTCAAAAGGTAAGATATCAGCGGTAGTTGGCCAATGACCACTTTCTTTCAAATTCTCCTAGCTTTAGGAGTTTTCTTTTTGGTAAAGGCTAGCTTTAGGAGTTTGAATTTTGAAATTTAACAGCTTGCTCATCCATGCCTTGCAATTATAATGTAAGGTGGTCGATTATGGATCTGCTCCTTGACAAACTATGTTTTTGTAGGAATTACATTAAAACATGAATGGAAGAGAGCAGAGTAGATTATTAATTAGCCTCTTGCGAGCTTAATGACTAGGATCAAAATAATTCAAATGGTCTCTTTTCTTCTTTTTTTTTTCTTTTTTTTTTTCATTTTGGCAATCCAACATGTTTTATAAATACAAGGTTAGATACATCATGAATTTAATACTCCATTGCATGGGCCCTACATGAAGTGCGGGTAGGTCAGAATCCGGTAAAAAAAGGTGCACTTCATGATGCAGGGAGGATTTTCCTTTCATATTTTAAACTTTAGACCACCAGCTTTGGAGATAGGGAAGGGCCATCCATGAGTCATATTTTAATATTAGATACTTGAATGCAAGTTCCACGCGGTTGGAGGTATTCCCGCGATGGCCAATTATTTATTCCAACATGGACTTCTCGGCAGCTTCCAAGAATCAGTCCTGAAAAATGAACATAGACTAATTGAAATGACCCAGTCAACTATGACAGGTAGCTCAACCAATTAGGATCGGATGGACAATTTAAACAGCCCACATACTGTTTCCTTCAAGCTTTGGCTTCTCGTGACGGGCATCTCCCTATTTTAACGCACCAATTCAAGCGTACGAGGAACAAGAATATATGCCAGAGGCCAGGTATCAGTAATGACTTTCTTTATACATTATTTCTTATATATGGTTTTTACTCCAGTTGGAAGCACTTCGAGAGCTCGGTTGACGCCTTTTTTGGTTGGTTTGTTCTTGTACGCTGCCACCTCCACCAATCCTCTCAGATTACACTTGCTAGCTAATTTTATGAGTTGAAGTATCACGATTGAAGAACTAGAGAGTTGAGTTTAGCCAATTTGACGAGGTTTGGTCGCACATGGTCTAAAGTAGTCTCCAAACGGCTAGATTTGTGATGATACATGGAGAGCGATCGTTGCCACATGGCTCAACGCTGTCGGCGAAATGATTATCATTATTTCTGTGACAAGGTTTCACTTTGCATACTGCGTTGGTTAAAAAGTGAAGAAATGTTTTGTTCGTGTTTTAATTAAAAAAAAAAAATATTTTTAAATTTTTTACAAAAATCTTATCCTCTAAATTTTAATTGTCTAAAAATTTAAAAAGCTCCTTTATTTGATGCCTCTTTAAAAAAAGTTACGATTTTCAGAAAAAATATTAATTTTGAAAAATAAATATTTTAAAATATTGCAACTCTTTGAAACCGTGGCATCTGTTTGATCATTCGGACAGAGTCCGAAAATAGGCGGGCTTTGAATCCGACTACTATAGGACATCTAAGACTATTTGATTTCTTCTCTCTCATTGATTTTTTTTCCTCCCGAAAGACTTTCTTTTGCCTCAAGATAGGAACTATTTCTTTCTTTTTTTCTTTTCCACTACTTGGTTTGTTTGCTTAGTATCTAAAAGAGATATTTTGATCAAACTCTTCAACATTCATGCTTATTAGAAGAGAATCAGATGGAGCCAAATTGTTGGATCTTAGAGATGAGATCACCACAGATTTGTACTAGGAGGCGAATCCTATTCTTATAATAGTGTTCTCATATGCTTTGATCCGAGCAAGTTTTTTTTCAATCTTCAGAATTTGGTTTAGGTAGTTTATTTCTTTTATAACCTTGGTTTAAAATCATAATAAAACAACATAGCAAGACACGATTAGTGTCTGATAGTCCAAGAACGTGACTAATAATTATACTAGAAATTGCTATTAATTGTTTATTGAATTCAATTGCATAGAACTAGATTTGCTTTATTTGTATAAGACTTGCTTACAAAATTCAGGTTTTTAAGAAACTTATTCGCTCTGAAAATAGTGCAAATTGGTGTCTGTAATTTCACAAAAAATAATATAGAAATTTTTTGTAGTTTTGAAATCTTTGCAGATTTTTTTCTTCAACTATAAAAACCATGCAGAAATTTTCTGTAGTTTTAAAAATCAAGTTAGAAATTTGCTGCAGCTTTAAAATCTATGCATAAATTTTTTATAACTTTAATTTCTGTATAAATTAATTTCTGAAAGATTTAAATTCTGTGTATAATTTTTCTGCACCTTTAAAATTTATGCAGAATTTTTCTGCATCTTCAAGAACTGTGCAGAAACTTCTGTTGCTTTAAAACTGTGCAAATTATTTGGTGTTCCTTCAAAATACCTATTGCTGCTATTTTTTAAAAGAATACAAAATTATATAGTTATTCTATTCTTCATATGTTTTTAGTGTAATTATTTAAATTTTCTGTCATTATTATATCTTATTTACTTATTTCATAACCTAGCATTGTATTATTGAAAGTCATTAATTAATTACTTGAACCTACGAGGCTAAACCCTTTAAAACTTGTGTTTGCAAAATTAATTAGATAAACAAATTTCATAAATGGCTTCTTTTGATGTTTATAGTGCAATTAAACCTAAAACTTTAGTGAATTTTTTTCAAAAATTATAAAGCCAAGTAAAATATTGGGTCACCACATTAGATTTGATCTCTGCTTTATAATTACTAGATCCTAGACCTTTCTCTGGATCAAACTCTCCTAATCTTCAAGATTTTGGACCCTTTGGCCCTCATTCAAAAACCTAAAGAAATTGAGTTCCATTGCTATCGTAGGACTGATCCTTAAGGTTCTATCTAATTCAATGTATGATATTTATCTTCCCATCTAATTAGCTATGGAGCTCTAGGAAGCAAAATATGAAATGGACAATGCCGGTTTTAATTGGTCTATTGTATCTAAATTTCATAATATACCATGATGGATTCTAAATCTATCAATATCCAAATCTATGAATTTTCAAATCTTCTTAGCAAGACTAAATTAACTGGTTATAAATTCTCTGAAAGTTATAAAGTTCGATCCTTAGTTGATTCTCTCCCTCCTTTTTGGTCAATTTTTCTCATAACTTAAGTCATAAGCATGGTGACTCAACCTTATCAGAAGTCATAAACTTTGTTAGAATTAAAGAAGAGTATTGATTTAAGAATAAGTCTAAATTTGATTTTGGACCCAAGATCAATTTGAGAAAATCCAATCAAAATCTTTTCAAACCACAAAAATAATTCTTACAAAAAAAAAACTAAATCCATCAAACAAAGTATCTTCCTCCAAACCTCTTAAGAGCTAAAACCATCCACATTAGAAGCCGAAAAAGAACAAGATCTTCTGCTTCATGTGTGGATGAGCCAATCATATGGCCAAGAACTACTATCATAAGAAGATTGAACCATTGAAGAAAGGAGCAACTAAGTCTCAAGTGAACATGATTGAAGATAGTGTTAGATCTTCCTTCAGGTTAAAAAGTCAAAATCCTTTACTATTTCTTATCCATTCTTTTTGTGATTGGTGGCTTGATTTAGTTGCAAATGTGTGTGTTTCTTTTGATCGATCTTGATTCCCCATTGTTCTGAATCAAGTGGAGGAGTTGTAAGCTTAGAAATGCTTCTACAACATAAGCATTAGAAAGAGGTCAAGTGAATCTGAAGATGATATCTGAAAAATCCTAATCCCTCACAAAGTGCTGTACATCCCCAATATTAGGAGGAATTTAATTAATGAATCTCTTCTTGTATCCAGAGGCTATAAATTATATTGGAATCTCATAATCTTATAATCATTTGCAATAATGAGTTTGTTAGAAAAGGTTTCATACCAAATGACCTATTCAAATTAAGTATAATTCCTACTTCTAATAAAGATCATTCCTTATTCTAAAATTTGAATCTTCTAATATTTGACATAGTAGGCTTGGTTATATCAACTTTGATTGAATCCAACATATGATTAACTTAAATCTAATCCCTAAGATCCATATGGATAAAATATCAAATGTGAAATTTACGTTAAAGCCAAAATTACCTAAAATTATTCAAACCTATTTATAGAATTTCTAACCTTCTTGATCTAGTTCATAGCGATGTATGTGACTACAAAAATTCTAACTTAGAGAGAAAATTATTATTTATAATTTTCATTGATGATTTCACCTCGTATTCTTATATATATCTAATCAGATCTAAAAATAGAATCATAGATAGATTTAAAATCTTTAAGACTAAAGTTGAAACCCAAACTGAGAAAATCTTTAAAAAGCTTAAGTCATATTAAGATGGAAAGTATACCTCAAATGAAATGGTTCTATTTTGTTAATCATTCATGAGATAACTCTTTATTCCTACAGTCCAGATGTGTAGTGAAATAGAAAAATTATATCCTAATGGACATAATTAACTTAGTGTTAATCAGTTCAGATGTATCTGAGAACTTGTGAAGGGAAGTCTTGTTAGCAACATGTTACATCCTAAAAAAATACTGTTTATGTATGGAAATAAGACTCCTTCTGAATTCTAGAAAGATATTTTTTTTATATTAAATGACGTAATCTAAGAAAAGATTGACCTAAAAACCATAAATTGATGTGCTAGGTGCTGCTTTTTTAAAAAAATAATATATAACTTTAAAATCCAAAAAATATCTTATAGCATTACTTATATTTATTCAAAATAAAATAAATATATATATATTTTTATTTTAAATATATAAAAATATTTGATAAATTCTATTAATAACATTTGTAATAGATGGCAACAACAGTGGTGGCAACAACTGTAATTATAATGGTTGCTTTGTTGAAGTAGCAATAATGGCAGCAAGATGATGATGATTGCAATGACAATGTTGGCAAGTGGTGATGGTGATTGCAGTAACAATGATAATGATACCAATCATGATAGTGGTAACAAGCTATATTTCTATTTTTTTAAAAAAATATAATTTTCATATTTTAGAAATTATAAAATCGATTATAAAGTAAAAAAACTAAATAGCCAAGCTAAATGGATTTTCTTTGTTTTCGGATTTTTGTTTTAGAAAAATGAATATGAAAAAAAATCCAAATATATAATACAGTCCAAACAAAGGGTGTTTGGAAGAAACTAATTTCTGGCCTTTTCTTACAATTACTACCAGTCTTTCAAGTATAGTAAGGCTGCTCATCAAAGGCAAGTCACAAATAGTCACCACAAATACTAAATGTGTTAAAATATATCATTAAAACCTCATTGAAACTTAGTTTTGAAAAAGGCAGCATAGACATCATCTATGCGAAGCGGGAGTTGCAAATGGAGAAAACTTTCATCAAAATAACACCACAGTCATCTGCTAAATCGAAGATGAAACGTAGCACCTGAAAGCTAATCCGTGCCTCTATGACGTCTAAAGATCCTTTCAACATTCCATTGCAACGTCTATTCGACATACCTTCTAAAAGACGGCAAATTAGATTGCATCTTTTATTACCGAACGTATAAAGACTAGACCTCAAAGTGACGTTTACCGATAAACCTTATACAGGATATTTGTATGCTAATTCCTTGAATTATACTCACACTAGGTTGATGTAACTACTCCTTTTGTGGAGAAAAAACGGCAGCACAGGCAATACCTGACACCCCCTAGAGCCGATGAATTATCCACGGCTTATCGCTTGCCTAGAAACTCGTCCACATAACTGGAGTCTCCAAGTTCATAAATTATCCGCATAAGTAGATCATATAGAAGGTTGGTATGATCACTTTTCATGGTGATGAAGACATTCCGTGCTGCAGAAACATATAATAACAACATCCCAAAAGGTCAACAAGATTCCTTTTTTCCTCTCTCTAACAGCTGACAACATTAGCAATGAATGTTAACTAATAAATTATCATACAGAGAGTTTATCAAAATTTGAGTGCGGGCCATCTAACAACTTTACAAGGTTACAACAGGAATGAGTTCTCACTGGTCAACAACCGATACAACGTGCTGCATGCCTAACAATGTCCTAGCATATAATCTGGTGTCAATCTGTCTTGAGATTCATGTTCCGGCGGGGAAAAAATCACAACCATCCAAAAATACGTCGCCTTCTTTCATGTCTGTGATCTTGTGGTGGTGTCACAACAATTCTATCCACATTGGCTAATGCCCACTGATTGAAATCGCGAGAAGAGACTAAATCTTTCAAGGCTTTGCTTGTGTGTTCTTTAGTAATTATATCCCATTCTTCCTTTGAGAATTCCCTCCTCTCAGGGGTTCTGTGAAAGGTGGAATAATAATTCTCCTCGAATGGCATCCGTGGCCGTCTATTTGGTGAACCTGTAAAGAAGCAACCAGAATCAGGATATGATTGATAAACAAATAGGGCATCCTGGTAATTAACCAGACTGAAAGCATAGTGACAAACTGAAGACTGGGGAATTGCAAGAAGCTAGGTTCAAATTTCCAGCACGATGCTTGGCCGAACCAGAACCTGGACTCTGAAACCGTGAGTATTCAGCATGAGAACTATAGGAGGGTGAAGTTCGAACTTGAGTTCTGTTAACGCTCTTGATCATCCACCTGCAAAATCATTCGGACATGTCAATTTCTCACATCAACTGAAGATTGATTCCATGAGAATCTAATCATAAAAAAGGCAGTAAAAGCTGTCAAAAAGCACAAAAATACTATAGTGAGTTTTTTTATTAATTTATGCAACTATAATAAATTAAGGGATATCTCATTTAGTTTTGGGAATAGATAAAAAAAAGGGGTCTGGTGCATGACACTCCCACATTGCAAGGTTGGAAGAGGGTCAAATATATGTGTCCTTGTCCCTGCGTGTAGAAAGATTGTTTTTATATTTCAAATCCGTACTTTCATATCACAATGGAGCAACCTTACCATGATGTCAAGGCTCTCCTCTTTATTTAAAATAATCTCCAAATCAATTTTTTCCATGCAAAAACATCTTATAGATGTAATCTTTTATTGGAGAACCCACCATAGTCTACAATTAAACATTATAAATGGTTGTATTTACATCTAACAGCCCATGACATGATGTGGGTTAATAACCCTTGCTACGGGAGGAGGGCAGGAATCTTTTCTAAAATAAATATCTTAAAATAAATATTGTTAAGATATTGTTAAGATATCTTTAGATATTGTTAAGATATTGTAAATTAAGAATGATCACTAATTTGATGGAAACCCATTCTAATTACTGTTATATAACAAGAATAATAGTAGATGTTGATGTTACCACTCCGTTCAATTATAATAACAGCCATCTAACAATCACTCCATGGTAGTCCAAAAATAACATTTATTCTAAGAACGGTGATGTTAACAAATAACAGCATTTATTCTAAGAATGTGTAATTACACATGCCCAACACTGGTATAATGAAGGGGGAAAATCCATTCCACCAGTTTCCACCCATGACATGCCTATAGATATCCTCTATCTTTAATAAAAACTACTGTCTTCATCCAGTTCTTCCATACTCTCTTTAAGAACAAGAAAGTTCGACAGCCAAAGTGGGATAATATTTCCAAAGTTATATAAAGTAGCAGAAATCTTTGAGTCAAAGCCATTCAAGTTCTCTCACAAGCTTTCTCACACTGCATGTGCCCAACAACAGTAGTTTCTTAGTTCGGTTTTTGAAACATGTTGGACCACAATCCACACAATTAGTGATTGACATTAACTCAACAACCTAAACTCTGCACCCATTTGATTGCAAGTTTTGGACCCAAACCATACTGACTATTGTTTTCTTGATAACTTATGATTCCTCACAAGAAATGGATTGTGGCTGTGTCTATTTCCACATGCTTGTGAGATGAGCACAAGGCATTCATTGCTCAAGTTTACAGATATCTTACAGGTCATTAAGCTTATTTCACTGCCAACACAACAGCAGTTGTTATTAATAATGTCTCATTCAGTGATTTTTGCACCAACCTGTGCCCGTGTCAATAGTCCTTTGTTAATGATTTTTGAGGGAAGAATTATGCTGTATCACACAACCACAAGACAAAAGATAATTAGCAAAATATGTCTACTAAAGCATAGAGATCTTGCATGGTGAACCATAACAAGATGTACTGCAAAATCTGTAAGAGAAATATGTAGACATAATAACTGCCAAAAAAAAGGAAATATAGAAATAATAAAGCTACAACACCAAGAAGGTAGACAATTCTCCAGTGTGATGCTAGATCATAGGGGAATTCATGATAATAGAATGAAAAAACAAAATGCCAGCTATAAGGCTAAAAGTGACGTGTTGTGACTATTTCTTTAACATCTTACAAGTACAACATGATTATTTTGTAGATCAACTGGAGACCTAATCCGTAATTGTCCAGAAAAAATACCATATAATATTCTTAAAGTACTGAGGCTTGAAAAATATGCAGCATAGGTACCTGAACAATCGACGTAGAAATCTTGACTTCCCATGTGTCCTTGTTATTGCTGAAACTATGATAACAAATCCAAGCACCTCAGCAGCAAAAAGGGTGTCCAGAGAGCTCTGAAAAAAAAAAGAGAAAATTCTCCAAGATCAGGATCATCAACTTGGAAATGGCATAATAACATTGGAAGGCAAAAGAAGCTAAAAGATGGTTCAAAATAGTGAATGATGGGTTGGAATGATGAACTGAAAACAAAAGGTAGAAAACAGAGTACCTGAAGAATCATCACAGCTGATAATATATAGATTGCCCATTCAACAAATAAGCCACACCAGAATCAACTAATCCATCTTCTGTCAGTACAAGTTTGCGGACACCCCAATAACCAAACCAAGCTCCAGCTAGTATGAGGCATACAAAGAGAAGTATACCCAGCTGCAGTTGACAAATTTAAAAGGGAAATTTATTAATGACTTGTAGCATATTCAAAATAAGAAGGGGCATCAGCATGGCTGTTGCATGACAATAAGTAAACATTGCTTGACAATAAATCATACAGCCTGCAGCACTAGCTACCAAATACATAAACCTTTTATTGGTGATAAACTAAAGCTATAGATTAGATTATACACACTAAGTGAAGAAAAGATTTTCATATATGATGAGAAGCAAGGTTCAATGACCTGATCCGATGCCGGTATTGATTGAGGATGGGGTCTATATGGTACCAAGATGCCAGTACACTGTGGCATCCTAGTACCATCCTTGACCATAATTTTCCCTTGTCTTTTTTGATTTCCCATGATTTACAGTTGTTTAGGGCTGTTAAGTCTTGTTTATGATTTGTTTAGGTCCTATATTTTAGAGTTTTTGGGGTCCATGATTGGATTATGATGCAAGCATCAGCATTAGCATCAATTTTGTTCATTTGTTTTATCATTTTAGAAGTTTTTGTTAGGTCCCCTTCTCCCCCCTTTTTCTCCCCGACTCTCCCTGTTCAAATACCAACAATGAAAAGGGGAACTGGCACCTTGTTGACCACATCCCATATCAGGTGGGAACAGCTTATTGTCCATCATGCCCCACTTGATCTCGGTTGGTACCAAGTACCAACAAGTTGGCACCTATCCTAGGTGCATCCTAGGACTTGGTTAGTCACCGATCCAATCCAAACAAGCTGATTAGTGGGACCAACCAAGTCCTTAATCTTGATGTGAGGATCAAATATATATGAAAAGATTTTCTAGAAGTTGTTGGATAAGTGATTTAGAAGACCACCAGACCTTAAGTGGACCACTTTGGCCACTACAAGAAGGGTTGGACCAGGTCTAGGAGCTAGATTTGCCATATCGGAAAGTTGAATTGCATACCAAACTTTCAAAAGCTATAATTTAACTATACAATATCCAATTAGAATAATCTTTTTTTCATAAAAGTGGCACCCCCTCTCTCAAAGAGTGCAATGTATCAAGTGATTAGGGCCAAATTCCATCGTTTGGATCTCAAAATATGTTGGTCAAATTGAAAGTTCCTTTTTAGAAAAGATTTTGATTGAGCATGTCTTCCAATCTAGGAAGACTAAGGCAGAGTGACTAAAGACAATCAATGTTGAAATCAAGACCTACTTCCTATAGAATTTTGATTTTTTTCCTATCCACTAGCCATGTTTAGTTTGCAAAAGCCAAGTCTTATTTGAACTAGAAGATGAATCTAACCCAAATTATGCAAGGATGGACCTCACTAGCATAATAAAGCCTATGATCTCAATTTAGGATCAATGAAAGAAAAAGGAGACTGAGACCCTATTTTCGCCAAATTTTTCACTTTTTCCTATATCCTTTTGAGAGATTCGAGTGGAGCGAGTTGAACGAATTCTTCTTTCTTCCCAATCAAATTAATGAGAGATCCATGGAGGAATTTATATAGAAGAAAAATTGAATAGAAGAAACATGGTCAAAGCAAACAAGTGTTACCTCCTTCAATCCAAAATATTGAAGTAGAGATAGCTTTGAAACGGGTGTAAAGGGGAAAGAATTAGGACATATGAAGTACTTATCCAGAAGTTAATATTGATTCACTAGCTTATTTGGCAAAATTGAAACAAATAGGAATACAGAAAATGACTAAGAGAGAGTAATTGGTACCTCTATAAAATGTTAAGTACAAAACTGCACCACTTATGGCGGGACTAAACTTAGGAACTACCACATGAAGGGTGATAAATCAAAAATTAGGATTGACCACAACAATCTTAGAGAAGTTAATTTAGATTTGTATAGACATGTTTAGAGGTGAAAAATATCTCCAATTTAGCAATTGGATGATATCTTTAGGGCATAGTGAAACAATACAATATAGTACTAGCAATCTGATTGGCATTAAGAAAAATTGAATGGTGAACTCATTGAGAATGCTCATGTTAGGGCAACTAAATGCATCAAAAGTAGTTTAGGAGAGAGGAGGATTTCCAAGCTAAATGCAAGGTCAACACTAAGTTCATATCTCTTTACAAATCAGATTTGAAACTACAACTAACACGTTGCATGCTATTTACAAATGATGTAGCATTGATTGATGGAACAATAAGAAAGTTAACTATTAAACAAGAATTATGACAGAAAACCTTGGAGCAAAATAGCACAAGAATTAGTAGAACATAAAATGTATTTTTAATGAAATAGAAATGAAAATGAAACCTTAGTAAAATAGGCAGCCCAAAAAAAAGTGTGATGTTATTGTTATTCTGGAAGAAAGAAAGAATTACTGAGAGATGGATGAAGACAAAATTCAGTGCTTTATCAATGAAATAGATAAGTGCTCCAAAAATATCACGTGGTTGGCACATTCCTTGGCGAATTTAAAGGAAAAGACCCAAATGTTGCATGGTTGACAATGCTGGGCAGTAAAAAGGACCTATGCAAATGAGATAAACAAGGAGAAAATAAGAATTTTGACATGGAAATGGGGAATAACTAGGAAGGATAGAATGTGGAATGAGGAGGAGTTGTGACAATTGAGGAAAAGTGATATAGGATCTATTAAAATGGTATTGGCATGTGTGGTAAAAATTTGAGGATGCCACAGTAACAAAAGGTGCTTAAAGCAAAACTGTGTTTAAGAGTCTAGATGGCAGGCAAAGACATAAGCAGCAGAGGTATCCCTTAACAGAAATAACTAACAAATAAGGACTCACAGAGCCAGCTCCAAACAGTTCGGCCAAGGCTAGTTGGTTATAAACCTTATGGTCATGCTAATATTTTTGTGACAATTACATATGAATGCCAAATAACAGAATCAAAGAGCCACATCCACAAGATGACTAGTTGTAGACTCATCTATAAAAGACATGAGCATATATACATCCAATGATATTGTACAACATACAAAGAAAGTGACAAAGCTAACATTTGAAAGATGACAAGCATATTAGTAATCCAAGATGGATTTATACTAGAGATTTTGCTTTCAGAGCAATTGTCTTGCTTAGGCAACTGGCAGGAAGCCTTATCGGGAAGAGGAAACTACATATGATTTATATTGACCTATAGAAAAACATATAACAGAGTACCTTGTGAAGTTAGTTGGTAAGCTCTGAAAACCTGGTTTCTCTCATTGCTTTATTGGAGCTTCCAAGAAGATGGAGACATACAGCAACATGTGTGAGAGCAACTTATGGCATAAAGCTTAGGTTTCGACATGCAATTGGATTACATAAAATTAGCCTTAAGCCAGCACTAGATCAGTGATTTACCATAAATCATACAAACAAGAGGTAGATAAAGGTATTTCTATAATGATTAGAATAGCTGGACGAAATGAAAAGGTGCCATAGGAACATCATTCTAATGCAGATTAGGCTACTCAATGGCCACTGGAAGAAAGAAATTGGGCCAAGGATACATATGAATTGGACTAATGCACAAAAAAGAAGATACTTGACCTGCAGATGCATTATAAAAAGATAAGGATGTCAAGTAGGATGTGTGGCGAGAAGGATTAATAAAGAAACATGGAATTTATAGTAGACCCAATATTTTCTTTCTTTTTTAAAAAAAATTTGGTGGTATGAAGGAGGCCTAATAGTCCAACCAATAAAGGATAAGATTTGGAAGAAAGTGAGATAGTTGGCAGTTTGACACAAAGATTAGAACAAGCCCTTACAAAGGGGATGTACATACTGGTAGCAGGGCCAAACTCACTAAGATTGCAGTGGTGTTCACAAATATAAAGAGGCTTGATTTAATAATGGTACTACACTTCGATACATGAGTGGTACATAAGGATATGATGCACAATCTTATGCAGCCGTAGTTTGTGGCAAGGTTGTCACAGGCAGCCACCTAGTCACCTAGGCAGAACCTAACCATGGAGGCGATTGTCACTTTCCACTCCCTCAAGTGATGAAGCCACCCAAACACCTAGGTTGATGAACGTAGGGTGAAGGGCAACCTTGTCTTGTAGGAATCTTAAAGCATGCAGCACATATATAATATAGATGGAAGAAAATGAAAGAAAGTGCAGAAGCATAGAAAGGGGATTTGTGCAACCGAAACAATAAGATAAAGGAAAATGAATAGCTAAAGTATCATCAGGAAAGTCAGCACCCCAAGGTTCTCTATCCAAATTCTTCGACCAGAGTCAACACCATTGAATCCCAAGAGTTGCTCAATTGTGGCATGGGTTAGAACCAGGTTTCTCTCTTATGGCTACTAAGTCAACACTGACAGATTTGGAGTCAAGACCACAACAAGAATCTTGAGGAGAACATCACAACTTTGTGAATCAAGTTTTATATGCAACATAGATGAGTACATGGGTATTTATACTTGCAAGGATTGTAAAGTCCTTAGGACTGACTCATAATTCTCATAGGACTTCTAACTTGACCAAAAACCTGTTTAAATGGAGGCCGATATGAATAATAAATAAAATTAATCAACATTTGTCTATGTCAAGCTGGCTGTAGAATGAAAAAATCATAACTTTCTGCAACTTTGAAACAACTTTCAATATGGCAAGTCACTAAAACAACCATATCTCTCCCATCCGGAGTTTGATTTTTGTGTTTTAACTTGTGTTGAAAACCAATCTTGATGCCTGACACAATGGAAGTGGTTTCTTCTCTATCCTAATCTGGTAAATCCATCATTAACACCAATGTGCTAAAATAGATTGTTTGGGGCAACTCAAACTACAATGCACATTACTGTGCCGATGCTACAGATTTTGAATTCATGGACACCAATATATTAGGGGCTAGTGTGTGATGCCTCTTGGCTCAGCAGCAAATGGATCTGATGTGGTTTGGACCCTACATTTGGTCCCTCATAAACACCTAAGTCCATTATTTAGGCCTTCTATTGGACTTCCGAGCCTTCTTGGGTATAGGCTTTAATGGAAGGGTTTCATCACTTCTATCACAAGTTGATGCCTATGCAGATGCCCAACTACCTAGGAGCCACTTTTAACTCAAGCAAGCACCTTGTTTGTTGATTTATCAAAAGTTATTTAAGTTTTTTAACTAATTTTTCTTTAAATAAAGAAGTATTAACTTTAACAGAAGTTTATTCCCTTTATAGGATATTCCTTTAGATTTTTAGTTGATGCTTAAACATGTCATGTTTCTAAGAAGCTTTAAATCACGTTAATTGAAAAAATATTGACTAATATAATTAGTTCAAAGATTTCGTTGTTGCATACTTTAATTGACAACCTTATTGTTGATCAATAAAATGTTTTAATTGCTTTATATGACCAATACATGACTCTACATCTGAAAATGTACAATTGAGCTGGATTTATTTTTTAAAAATTTTTTACTACTTAGAAACCTGCTTGGCTGCCAAGGCCTTTAAAGGAGTGAAAACTAGGACTGCCTATACAGCTGATCAAACTTGATTTGTAGGTATGCTGGATAATATGCTGCTGAAAGCAGAACATGGACCTGTTCATCCTAATAGTCGATTAGGTTCCTTCTGTGTGACCTTCTAGGTTTAATGTTTGGTTGTTGATAATTGCCAATGTTATTGTTGTTGTCATCATTTCTGTGTTTGTGTGTCCAAGCATGGAAAGAACCCAATTGATTAGCTCAACTAAGAAAAAGAAGATGTGACAACTCACCTAGGAACATACTTACAATTTGCACAATCCTCCTTGAAAAATATCTATGAAGAACTCAACTTATTTGCCACAAAATAAGCTAATCATTGAATAATTAACTAACTTTTGCCTTTTCCATAAGGTGCACGGTTTTCTTCTGATATCTTTGTAAGTTAAGATATCTCCTAATTTCTTTTGCTCCTAGGCTGCATTTGATTTGGCATAAAGCATGCATAAGGCTTGGAATAGGCCTTTTGCCTGCTAGACAGCCTATGAGAAACTGGCATAACCAAGGAATAGCTATGCCGATCAAACTTGCTCATGACAGGCACAACTATGTCGAGGGGGAGCTGTCATCTATTCATTGGCATAAAGGCATCTTGTAAGCCTACTTTACCTTTTTATGGACTAAAAGTCCAAATAAGTTATTCCAAAAAGTTTAGCCAAAGAAAATTAGAATAACTAATGGTGTAACTATTCGCATAGGCATAACTTTTGTTACTTTTGATTTTTCTTATTGCCCAACCAAATGCACCCCTTAAAGTTCTCTCCATAATCTAGCCTGATTATAAGATAACAAAGAGCCAATACATAATTTTATGGGTACAAATTAATTAAGGGCACCAAAATGACACAAAAGAACCCAATTAGTAATCCAATCGCACTGATTGCATTAGCAATTGTAATCAGTATATGTGAGATGAGAAGGTAAAATCCTAGCTCCATGACAATAAGTTATAACACAACAAAGCACAAGGAAACTTACATACAGGATTGTGCATGTCTTCACTGATTCCTATCTCCACAAGTATCGTACGCAATAACCCAGATAGATATCGTAGAAGAAAGGCCCCAAGGCCCACCTGTCATTGGAAAGATATACTATGTTATTATGTGATGGGGATGATAGGATGTATATAACTTTATAACATTTTAAGGCCAGCACTTACAACTGATGAGTACATAAATATTGCAAGTGAACTCCTTCGACCCGTTGGTAATAGCCTCATGCCCTGCAAATGCACCACCATACAATATCATAACTAGATAGTTGAACTGATAGACATGTAATCTAGTAGGCCAGAATAGAAGAAAATCTAATTAGAAGTTTCAAATGATGACTGATGAAATAGAGAAGCCCAGAGGTAATCAAGCAGACTGCTGCTAATTGGCACAAGATGTGAAATTAAAAGAACTAAAATTCAACATTTTAAGTAGATACAACACATCAGTGACCTTCAAATGCTTGGTATTGTTTAGTGTATGCAGCTTTCTTATTTAATAGGAACAGAATGGAATAATCAGGGACAGATAGAAATCATATTTAATGTTAGGCAAATAAGGTAGATGACAATCAGCATTGCGGCCACCTAGAATCATCGGCCATTTCAAATGATAATTTTCACTTATCAAAGGACAATAATTTATCATGTTTGCTTTGTTGATAACTGGATAACATGCACATGCTAACTTCTTTTGAGGATACAGAATGACCGTTTCATTTTGCTTAAAAGCTAATCAATTCCACAGATACGTTTCCATGCAACCTATAGCAATTTGTCTTTATAGCACTTGATCACATTCAACAAAAATCAGAGAAGCCATGATGAGAAGGGTGCAGATTGATACAAAGAGATTCAAACTAGGTGTTTGTGTAATTCATGGACACAATGGTATATATGCAATGGTAAATAATATTTAATAGAAGATGGATCAAGATTCGCTGTCTCGGTACTGGAACCCATACTGATATCATCCTATTACAGTGTCATATCTAGTTCGGTATGATACAAGTTAACATACCAAGCGTCGGTACTATACGAGATAGCATACTAGTACGAAACCAGTATGATAGAGTACATCCCATACTGGAAGGCATGGGGCGGTACGGCAAAGCATGGGATGGATAGTTGGTAAACAAAAAGAAGTTAATATTAAATCGAAAACATAGAAAGGATAAGTTATACTAGCTATTTGAATAATTGCTATTAGATGATCATTAATGTACATACTACTTATGCACCACTTCTTCTAATAGGACTGGATGGAAAAATAAGAAGCAATTCTAGCAAGAGATAGATAGGGAATTCAAAAAAGAGAAATATGTGTGTGTGTGTGTATAGACACACAAACATACATGAACACTTAAATGGTCATTGAGTAGTATCGAAAATAAGAAGGTGCATGATGAGCTTCGGTTCAGTGATAGGAATGCAATAATAGGTTTAATACTTGAGTTGCGATCACCAACAAGCTACGAATGCCAGAAGCTTTTCTTTGAAAAAAGATGGACTAAAAGTAGATCATATGCATCAACAGATAGCTCAAAACTACTAATAAAAGACATTGAAAAGATCATTAGGTGATACTCAAGAAACCTCAAGCACACAAAATTAGGAAACTACAGATATATACATTAGGAGCAAGGAAAAAAAAATGAAACAATAGGATCCCAAGGATAAGATTACCATATTTAAAGGAAAACAATTTGACCACTTTTTAGATAAAATGCATTGGACAAACAAAATCAAGACTTCAAGAATAAATCTAATAACACCACCCTATTTCACTAAATAAATAATAAATAAATATATAAACTATTAAAATGTGGGATCATATTATGTATTAAGAAAGTTAGTAGGGAATTCTTGGAGAGACTATAAGCAAACAACATATTTATAAGAAATGGTGATGCAGTAGCAATGTAAATGGTCCATAGAGAGGACCAATATAAGAACAATGATCTTGACACACTGAATAAACCAAGGTTGCCAATTGATCCAAGCGACTTGAGTTTTGCTCAAGCTCAGATCAATATAAACTTGATCAGGCTTGGCCTAGAAGGTGAGACTTGGCACATCGGTAAGGTTTCTCCACTATGATCCTATCTTAGGTTGGAAACATGGAAACAACCTCTTCACATACGAGAGCAAGCCACATACATGTGACCCTCCCCAAACTCTACAGTAGCAGGAGCCTCATGCATTGCACCGCCCTGTATCATGCTTGGAATTAATTTAGTGAAGTTCAATTCTCAAGTTCAAATCTAATCTTGAGCTAAGCTAGAGAGAAACCATGCTCAATCAAGTACCACTCAGAAAGTTTCAAAATTGGGTGTATAATCATAAAGTATGTGCATGTTGTTGCAATAACTCCCATAGCTGATGTTCAGATGCCTAAAGTGAAGTTAGGCTCTGAATAGTGGATTATTTAAATTGTTGGTATTGGGTTAATTTATTCAAGATTGAATTGAGTTCGAAAGTAGATTCTATTAAGGGATCATGCTCGACAGAAGCTCAGTTGATTTTGACTCAATTTGAGATTATCAAACTGACTGAAATGAGATGGCATCTAGCTTGGTTCAAATTAAGCTCAATTTAAAAGAAGAAGAAAAAGAAGAAGAAGAAGAAGAATCTCAAACTGACTGAAATGAGATGGCATCTAGCTTGGGTTCAAATTAAGCTCAATTTAAAAGAAGAAGAAGAAGAAGAATAAGAATCAAGTTTGATCTCAAACTTAAGCTCAAAACTGATTCCATACTAAGTTTAATCAAATTAGGGCTTAATCAAGCTAAGCTCAGTTACAGCTCTAGATGAGCCCATTCAATCAACTTTCACAAATATTATGAAACTTCTCCAATGATACGGTCCAGTGCTAGTTTGTAGGAAAGGCATTCATTGGCTAGCTCTTTTTTGTTATTTTCTTCTTAATTTGATCAGCTAGCAGCTTTCACCAATCCTTTCCTTGCTCTCAGCAAAGCTTCAAACAACCCATGACTGCCAACCAACTCTTGTTTTTTACCCTCCTTAATTTCTTCAAGAAATTTGTAGGACATGTATCAGAAATACTTACATTGTACCAAGCCATTAATATGAAATTAATTTCATGCTTTCGGTCCTTTCTATCCATAACCATTTTAACAATCTATAAATACAATAAAGATTTTCCTTCAGAGAGGAAAAAAATATAAACAATTTTCACTTAAAATAATAATAAATAAAATGAACAAAACAAAGTGCATCCAGGCAGCAAATGCATGTAAAGCTCAAAACATTTGATGAAATATGAGAAATTTACTCCTACAAAATGGCAAGCCAGCAGAACGAAAACCTGCAAGCATTGGAGTTGAATAACAAATTAGAGGGGGATATATTACCTGGAAAAGGACCATCAATATCACCACCATGATACCCAATGTCATCGCACCACCATAATAGAAAACCACTGACTCGCTCACAAAACGGGCCATCATCATCATAATCATCCCCAGAATCAAAAACACTAGTCGATGAAATAAAAACTCTGCAGAGAGACAAAGCATGTCCTAAAAAATCTGGCATATACCCAACGTGAAACTCATATTAGTATACGTCCATCCAAGAATGGTAAAAGAATACCTTCTTCAGTGGATATCTCGATTGTCCTTGATGGATCCGGCAGCATCCGTAAGTCCAAAATCCCGTATCCATACGGCGACATGGATTGAACCCATGAATTCTTGGAAAGCTTCTGCCACTCAGCAGGAGGGCACATCCCTACCCCAATTGACGCATTCCTACGAAATTCAAAGAACCACGAGACGAATTGAAGAAAAGAACGCATCAAAATAACAAGAAAAGGGCTAGGGTTTGTTCAATTACCGATGAAAGCAGAGCTCGATGGTCTGGATTCGGAAGAGGGCGTCTCCCTGGGCGACGGAGAGGTGAACCTTGAGCGAATGGGCGTACTTGCTCGGACGGCGGAGCCTCGAGACGCCGTGGATGTGGACCCGGTTGCAGGTCATGACGGAGCCGGGACGGGAACCGGGGGAGCCCTCGACCGGCCGGCCGGAGGGGAGTTTAAGCTTCGAAGGATGGGAAACGACTGCATCCAAAGAACACGGATGAATTGGGAGCAGCGAGAGGGTGAGAGAGAGAGACAGAGAGAGTGAAAGGCGAGAACATTTTCACCTGAGAGCTCGTCGGCGGAGGTCGAGAAGAAGAAGAACGCCAGGAGGGGATCGCGAGGCGGAGGCGGCGGGTGATCGGCATCGGAGATTGGTTGGCCGGGGTTTAATTCTGGAGGAAGGAAATGGAGGAAGGAACGAACGTTGCTTCAAAACGAGTCGATTTTAGTCGGCAAGAGGAGATGCAAGGAACCTGCTTGGTTGCTTCAATGCGATAAGGCGGTAGCGCAGGTCGGTCGCCTGCAGCTTTAAAACTTATAGTACTTGTCACGTGAAGATCTCGTGAGAGAATATGTGATTTTTTTTTTTTCCCTCTTCAAACCCTCGTTCTGTTGACTAAAAGTAGAGGAGGATAGAGACATCTTTTAAAATAGAAGAGCTTCTTATTAATTAATTTTTTTAAAAAAATAATAAAAAATTTATGGGAAGTCATTTCGTATATTTTATGAAAATAAAAATTTATGAGGAAGATGGGTTTTGACATTTTCATAGAATAAAAAGTGATGGTACTTTTTTCTTTCCAAAATATTTTTTTAAGATCTATAGTTAAGATTTTGCAAAATATCAATAGATAGTTACGATGAAATACTGGATAATAATATAATATTATATTAATATTATCCTAATATTTATATGAATATAATATTTATTATATTTAAGATTTTAATATTATACTAATAAATATTTTATTAATATTAATATAATATTTATATTAATATATTAATATTTATATTAATATATTATATTTAAATCTATATTAATAAATTTATTATATTAAAATATTAATACAATATTAATATATATTAGTATTATG
>KE504774.1:273241-284726 GCA_000441515.1 Elaeis oleifera | reverse complement strand
GCAATTAAAATGGGTAAAAAAATAACCGTTGCAGAAATTTCCCGACACAGGGGTCGACTCATGCTCATGGGGGGTCGACTTCTGTGGAAAAACAGCAAGAAATAAAGTTCTGTAATTTTTGGCTCAAAAACAGCAGGGGTCGACTCATGCTAATGGGGGTCGACTCATGGGCTGTGGGGGGTCGACTCATGGTCATGGGGGTTGACTCATGGACTGTGGGGGGTCGACTCATGAAATTCAAACTTGAATATCTTTCAAAATACTCATCCAAAAAGGTTGAAATTTGCTCTGTTAGACTTCTCATTTCTTGTACTTGCTCTTGAGGCTTTTGAATCAGGTTTTGATAAAATTATAATTTTACCCCTGAAATACAATAAATCTTTTCCAAACGAAAATCATTAGTAACCTCCTCAAATGCTTTGTACTCATCAAAATCAATTCAAGGAGAAACACTGTCAATAGAGGTTATATATTGGTACTTTGGATCCTACCAATGAGAGTTATGCATTAGCATTTTGATTGAGCTCATTATTTTGTTCTGAACCCTGCCATAGAGATAAATATGGTTGTAGTTAAGACTGTTGAGTTATATATATTTTATTTGAATTGAATTTATGATTATGTATGTATATGAGTATTTGAAAAGATTTGATTTGTATTAATTAGCATGGAATATATGTTCTTATATTTATTTATGGTATTTATTTTCAAACATCATATCTTATGATAATATCTGATATATATGATATTTTTTTAATTTGGTGGGTATCTGACCCGACCCGATCCGATCCGGATGGGTTAGGTTTTATCTGATCCGATTAGAAGGCATGATGGGTATGGATTTTGAAAAAATATTCGAAGCGGATTTAGATTGGATACATGTAATGGTATGCCTCATCTCGATAATATCTTTTTATTTAAATAAATTTAAATCTATCTATCTATCTCTCGTTTACATCAAAATCCACCCTCTTTCTCTCTCACATTTACATCCCCCCACCCGATGACTGGCCACACCAACACCCAAGCAACTTCTATGCTACTGCGGTGGCCCATGGGTTCCCACTCCCACCACTCGCTCTCTCTCTCTTACTTACATCAAAACCACCCCACCCCCACCTGGTGACCTGGCCACTCCAAGCGGTGCTATGGCGGCCCAACAGTCAATGGGACCCACTCCCCTCACCCTTAGCAGTGGCGGTCTAGTAGCTAAGGTTCTGACAAAATCCTAGCCATCGTCTAAGCTTCCTTATTCGGCCGCTCCAAGCCTCCCATGCAACTGAGACTCCTAAGGACCAAAAAATAGAGGAATACCAAGGAAAGCATAAGAAAAATCAACCAAAACAAAGGAAAGATGGAATAATTAAAAGGTAAGACATTTTCCCACATAGATTGATCTTTTTTTCCTTTTTGCTTCTTTTCATTACATTCTCTTTTTTAGAGAAGGAGAGCATTTGAGGGAGATTGGAGGGGTTTATATGTTCCAATTGGGGTTTTTCTCTTAAGCATATGGGATTTTGTGCTAGCTGTGGCAGTGTGAGTTGGTCCCTTAAGGTTTTGAGAGCTTAATCTTGATGGGACCATGATATTTGTAGGATTTGATAAAGCTATCAATATTCCAATCATTAAAACAACCAATATTCCAATCAGTTAAGTAGCCATTGCTATAGTTACTAAAGCCAATGTACCAGTTAGTGAAATACTCAAAAAGAGAGGATAAAGAAGTATAGTAGAGAAATAAATTGAAAAGGAAGTTCAAAGTAAAGAACAGAAGCAAGTAGCTAGGGGATCCAAGACTAAGTCTCAAAGAAAAGAAAAAAGTAGATAGTTGAGGGATCCAGGACCGGGGCTCAAAGCAAAGGAAAAAATATAGTAGTAGAGAGGCCTATACTAGGGCTCAAAGAAAGGAAAGAAAACATAGGAAAGACATCTAAGGCTCGAAGGTGTGAAGCTTCTTTGGATGTTGACTATAGTTCAGATGATAATAGTGAACAATAGGTAGTAAAGATAGTTTTTACACAAATATTAAGCCATTAACTGATAATAAAGAGCTGACAAATGCAAGAAGAATAGCTAAGGAAGCAAGAATTAAAATAAATGACATAATTCATAAGTTGCAGAGAGAGCAGCCACCACTTATTGAGCTGAGAGATGCAAAAAAGAATGAGCATATTTCAATCCGAAAATTGACACGCGAGATGTGAAGTTTTATAAAAAGATGATATTCAATACAATTGAAGAGTTCAAAGATGCTATGGTCAAGTACAGTATTGCTCAGAGATATAATCTATTATTTAGCAAGAATAAGGTTAATAAAGCTGAGGTTAAATATACTTTCAGTGACTGTCTTTTTAGATTATAGTGTTCATTTGAGAACACTATAAAAAATTTCAAATTAAAACTTATGTAGGAGAGTATAGATGTGCAAGGACCTATAAGAATAGACAAATAATTACGAGATAGATTGTGATAGAATTTTTGGACAAGCTGAGATTACGTCCTACATATAAGCCAAGGGACATGAAATATGATGTTGGGACAAAATATGAAGTTAATGGGACTATTACCAAATGTTGGAGGGCAAGGCAAATGGTATTGAAGAAGATTAGAGGATCCCATTACAAGTACTATGTAAGGTTATATGATCATTATAAGGAGCTTAAAAGGAGCAACAAGAGTACCACAGTCATTTTAAAGATTAATAGGACTGATGATGGAGTCCACTTTCAGAGGTTGTATATAAGGTTTGAAGTACTTAGAAAGGGGTTCTTGGTAGCTTGTAAGCTTATTATTGAGGTTGATGGATGTTCCTAAATAATTTTGTGAAGGTGAATTGTTAGTTGTAATTGGTAGAGATGTCAATGATCAAATATTTCCAATTGCATGGACTCTGATTGAGATAGAATATATAGATTCTTGATCTTGATTCATTAATCTTTTAGCTGAGGATTTACAATTTAGAGATGGATTGGGTTGGACATTTATCAGTAATCAACAAAAGATAAAAGTTCACATTCTTTTCAAACTTCAACTTTTCTTATTTCAATGTCTAACTTTTATTCATATTTCTAAGTGGGGTTTGGTTTAAGCAGTTGCTGATTTGCTACCATGTGCAGAGCACAAACATTGTGCAAGACACATTTATAGAAATTAAGAAAAAATGCATAAGGATGGAGTTATGAAATCTATCTTCTTTAGAGCATTGAAGTGCACCAGAGAAGGAGATTTTCTTAATGTATTGGATGAGATGAAATGATTATCTAAAGAGGCACAGAGAGACTTCATAGAGAGTAACTCAAAAAAATTATGAAGACTATTTTCAGTCCCTTTCCATAGTGTAATGTGGTTGATAATAATATGGCAAAAATATTTAACTCATACATAATTAATACAAGGGAGAAGCCAGTTAGTGATATGCTTGAAGATATAAAGAGGGTAATAATAGTAAGAATGGCAAAAAAAAGAGAGGACATTGATAAGTAGCATGAAAGAATATGTCTTCAGATTCAAGAAAAGATAGAGAGAAATAAAGTTGAAAGTAAATGGTGTGAGGTCATCAATAATGGAGATAGGAAGTATGAGATGACATATATAAGGGACAGTCTTATAAAATTTATTGGATAGGAGTTGTATTTACAATGCATGAAATTTGATAGGTATACTGTGCATTCATGCCATTTCTTAATATGATAAAAAATGATACTATTGAGGATTTGTTGCAGAGTGGTATACTAAAGATTCTTGAAAAAAGTGTTATGAGTTTATTCTATACCCTATAAATGAGAGAAACTTTGACCTAAGACTGGTGTAGAGGTAGTCCTACCTCCACCTATGAGAAAATAATGCTAGGTAGACCCAGAAAAGTAGAACAAAGGACCTACATAAGGAGTTCAAGAACCCTCATAAGCTTTAAAGACCAAGAAGCCATATGACCTATCAAATATATTTCAGAGAGGTTATAACAAGCAAAGATGTCCTAAGAGAAGTGAGGCATCATCAAGTGTTCTAACTCAGGATGTAACAGCAAAGAGACCAAAGGGCAAACCAAAGAAAATCCAGATTGTTTTGCTCTAACCAATCAATATTCTAACTTATTATTTAACTTGATGTTAGATTCCAATTCTCTTTTGTTAATTAAGAATTAGTAACAACTTGTCTTTCTTTGATGCTAGGTTACAAGTCCTACAATAAGCCGAGCAAAGCTATCTTTAAAGAGAAAGATTATAAGCAATAAGCAGCAGTATTCCCAATTGCAAGGCTCCCTAGAAACTAGTAAATGGCCAAGGCAAAAAAGATTACCAGAGGGTTGTGGGCTCTATGTGTCTCTTAGTATTAAAGAAAGAATTTATCTGATAAATTGAGTTTAGCTTTATTCTAACTATAGCCTAAATATACTAACTTGTTTGCATATTGTCGTAGGGCTCAGAGAGGGTTAGGCATATTAGTGAGAAAGCTGGAAGCCATATTGTAAGGGGTCTAGTACAAGCACATTTAGATGTCAGGAGGAACATTATTATATCAGGATCTTATCAGCCTACTTTCTCTCAGCCAGACATGGAAGGAAGAAGTGCTGGGAGGATGAACCTTGGGTGGTTGTGCCTTTCAAATGGTCTCAGGAGGCAAATTGTGTGACATTCATAGCTTTTAATATCAGTGGACAGCATATTGTCTGTGGTTGTTAAGTCCCTATATGTTGTCTATAAATCAATGACCTTAAATTTTATCTATGGACCAATGTGCTATGTGATTTAACTTTATTTTATTTGTGGATCAATGTCCTATGAGATGTTTATTTGTAATATGATATACAGTTGGCTGCAACTTATTTATAAGTGAATGAAATAATGTCCTAAAGTCTCAACTTATTTGTGTCAAAAGAATGTTTATAAGAATGTTGGTGGTAATTTATGGTTGAATATTTGTGGCCTAATTCAATGTTATAAAGAATGTTTGTTCTTATAATTTATACCCTGGTTGAATGTTTTAGCAGAATTTGTACCACTGTCTCACAATCTTAGCTTATTTGTATCATAAGAATGTGTTATAAAGAATATTGGTTGTATCTTATTGATTCAATGTTTGTGCCCTAGTTTAATGTTATAAGAATGTTTGTTATTTGAATTTATGCCTTGGTTCCATGTTTTGAGTTGAATTGGTACCAATGTTTTAATGTTCCCACTAAATTGGTGCTCTGGCTCAAAGTTTCAGCTGAAACTTTTCAAAGCTATTAAATAGAGCTATGAAATTGAGCTAATTTAATATATTTTAAAGCTATGAAACATAGCTCAATTTCAATGTTTCGGAACTAGGGTCAAGTTTTGAATGTCCAGTGATGTCCTGTGGAGCTCAGTCTTAAAGTTTCAAAGCTTTAAAATTGGGCTTAATCTCAATATACCAAAAGCACCAAAATTGAGCTTTGAAATTGAGCTCTCTCTTAAAATGTCTTAGTTTCAATATTTCAAAGCTCTAAAACTAGGCTTAAGGTTTCAATGTTTCAGTGCTTTCAAGAACGCTTTGTTCAGTTCTAATGTTTCAAAGCTCTGAAATTAGGCTCAAGATTTCAATGGTCCAGTGCTTTCAAGAACCCTCTTTTAAATTTTCATGTTTCAAATCTTTAAAACCAAGCTCCATGTTTCAATGTTCTAGTGCTTCAGAGCTTCTTTGAAGATTTCAAAGCTCTTCAAGTTCAGCCTGACATTAGAGTTTCTTTAAAGTTTCAGTTAAACTTATGCTCTCAATCAAAGTATGACTAAAGTTTCAAAGCTCGGTTTTCATGTTCTAGTGCTCTGAAATTAAGCTCAATTTCAATGTTTTAGAGATATGAAATGGAGATCAATTTCATCACATATCTGTTTCCCATGAATTGATGCAGCTTGTTCCTCATCCATGTTTCAAGGCTTAGCTTCAAACCTTTTTTAGCCCATGTTTCAGTGTTGGATTTCACATACAACTTTTGCCCAACATTGAAACTCCCTTTAAGGTTTCGAAGCACTTTAGGTTCAGCCTAACATTAGAGCTTCTTCAAGGATTTAGCTGAACTTATGCTCTGGGCTTAAGTATCAGTAAAGTTTCAGAGCTCGATTTCATAATTATGAAACTTCTTTTAGCCATTCTTCATAGCTCAATTTCAACTTTGAATTAATTTCTCGATTATTTTTTCTTAAAATCTATGATGCTATTTGCTAATAATGTTCTATGACTAAAGACACATTTAATAGATATACCAAAACTATTGATAAAATTATCAATTGTATGAACCATCTTTTAGCACCTACTACTGTTAACAACCTTGCATTCAACATCTGAATACCAATCATATATAATTATTACATAAAGCATAAAATATATTTCAAAGCTAATTAGAAAGATGATATCATTGATTACAAAGTTGATTACAAAATATTCATGACATACATAACTTTCAAAATTATATCTATTCTTCAATAAAAAAAAATATAACTGCTAGCATAGCTTATGAAATCATTATTGCAATCAAATAAAACTACTCTCTTGCAGCACAATTTTGTAAGCTCCCTCCTCAATCCAACACATTCAACCTTCACCTTTATTACTTTCATTTTATATCAAAAGTCTTCCTTTTTAAGATATCTATCTCTTCTAACAAGTCGATTGCCTCTCCTTTCAACTCTAACACATGTTCTTTCAAATATTAACTTTCTTCTCTATACCTTCCAGTTCTAGTGATTTCAGACAATCTTCCTACCTCAGCTTTCAAATCCCTTGCTTCATCTCTTTTTCCAAAAAGAGCTACTTTGGCTCGACCTTTTATTTTGAATTGATCCACGTGAAGTAATCGCAATACAACTCATTTTGCAACAACAACAATTATGTATAAAGATCATAATCAAACATGTAACATTATAGCTATAAGGTCGATCAAAGTTATTTGATAGTTTCGACTACCTCAAAATCTTCTTCTAGGATTATCATCACTCCGTGAAGTCCATATTTTAAGCAAGAGGACACACTTACACTTTTCTATACCGTCATTGCTTTCTGTTGAGTCCATGCTATGGTTTGGACACTCACATATTGACTTTCCAACATTTCTACAAGTCATCACTTGCAAATAGGCTTTGAATCAATGCCTCAGTTGCTGTTTTTCAATCATCAGATGAGAGGAGGAAAATAGGAACTAGAAACTCTAGAAGGATAAAAGAAAGATGAAATCCTAGTGAGACGATGGATTGAAAAGATGGAAAGTAGCTTAGTCTACATCAGTTGAGAGATGTCTATCAATAGTATCTGCCACATCATCTTCAATTATATGCCATATCATCTACCCATCATTTCTGTTGTGATAATTAAATAGAAGTAACGGTCAGGGGAGAAATTAAAATATTTTGAAAGTTCTTAATTATAATGAACCAAAGTTTAGGATAAATATGAAATCTCCAAAAAGTTTAGAATTTTTAAAAGAATTAAGTCATTCAATTTTTGAAATTGAACTATAGATGTGAGGATGTGAAGGACTGGTCATGTACCTGAAGTGAAATCCAATGACCATTATGAGTTATGACCCTTACCATTTGGTTGTTTCCAACCCTATTGGTACAAGTCGGTCTCACAATGATTGCACAGAAAGAAAAAAAAAAATTATATACTTAGTTAGCTACTTTAAAATTGTCCCTTCATTTGCAAGCAAAGAAAACAGCGAATGATATTTATTATTTCTATTTATTATTTAATTTAAGAATTATATTTTAAAATTGTTAATTAGAAACTCAATAGGTTTGAGACATTAAGGAATCAATTTGAGATTTGGAATCCTAGAAGGTAAAAGTGGCATAAATACAATAAATAAATGGTTGATGAAGAAAAGACTAATAACCCATAAAAGGGCATGGTTGGTTTGGTTAATTTTTTCTATCAAGCAAGATCACAAGTCTAAAATATTTCAAATATTAATATATACTTCTAGTAGTATAGGACTTATAAAAATTGGGCAGCTTTTTGTGAATTTAAATTTAGATACCAAATTCATAAACTTGTAAGAGAAGATTGTAGAGGAAAACTACTGAAAGTCATAAATTTTTGTAGGAAAATATCTAGCTATCTAGTTAAACTAGGTGGCCTTTTAGTAAGCAATTAGAAAAGGAAAATCAAGGTAAAAGGTATAATAGAGGAGATGAAGAGGAAGATGGGTTAGAATTGTCAAATACTTGGAGGAACAAAAAAAATGAAGTGAAGGAAAAAAGAAAAGCCATGTAGCATGAAAATAAGAAACAATATAGAAAAAGATATTTACTAGTGAATGTTGGTATGAAAGCTTTTGTCATAGAAAAAAAAGTTAATATAAAATTAACATGCTATAAGAGTTATATTAATCTATATTCTTTCATCCTATATGTTGTGGAGTCGAGTGGGGTGCTTCATTAGTCTTACATGAGTTGTGAGTCAATGGAGACTCTGACTTATATAGGAGGGGACTATCCTTCCTACATGAGATGCCTTTTAAAGGATAAAACTATGAGGCCCATCGGTCAGAGCGGACAATACCTCACATGTCGAGCCATGAGCCCTTGACTGCAATACTAGGTAATAGCTATCATTTTTATTTGTTTCCTTTTCATCCTAGCTACTTTTTTCTTCTAAGACTAATAATTCATAGTTTTAATATCTAAATATTATATTTTATGATGTTATAAAAATCATCTTATGCATTCAAACAAAGCATACAACATTTTTCCTTTATTCTAAATCATTAAATTTTTATATTATCCTTTGTTCACATAGAAATGTATTTGTGGCAACCTGATAATTTATTACTAAATACGGGTAGTTGATTACCATTATTTGAATGTAGGTTCACTAAACAATAAAAATAAATATTTTTTCATATCTTATGCTCTACAAAAAAATATTGTAGTTATTTTAAAAAGTCTCACCTTTATCTCTCCTTCTTGATCCAGACCTAATTAAAAAAAGATCAAGCATATCATAGGTGGAAAATAAGATTCACCCAATAAATTTATGATAATTCTTTTAATTTATAATAAATATGATCTAATATAAAATTCACTCAAAATATCGACTAGTGGATAAATCTTTACTTATGAAATTATTTTATAAATGAAAGAGGGAGAATCATCAAGCTCAAAGAAACGTTTAAAAAAAGGAATAGATGGACAAAGAAACTTCATTTCTTTTCCCACCATCATCTAGATATTTTTTCCTTCTTTTTTAAGAGCTTGGACCAATAAAAGAAGAAAAGAATAAATAGAAAATAGAAATATAATTATTTTCAACTATCATCCAAATGTTTGCTTCTTTGTTTTGTTTCTTTAAGAAGCAGGACAAGAAGAAGTCTAGCCAAATTCTATTGAGGGTGGGATCTAAATGTATAAAAATGATATCTATAACTAATGATTTTATCAATCGAGCAAATTGATTACACTCTTTTTCTTCTTTATAACTAAATATATGATATAACTTTCTAAAAAATTATAAAATTTATATTTCTACTTATTGTTACAAGACTTTGGAAGAGTGCTGATATGACTGGATCTGGATGTCGTCCGGGATTCGAGACATTGGAGGGAACCTACAAAAAAAATCTACACTCATCGGAGATATTCCGATGAGGGACCCTTCAATGCTTAAGTTAACTGAAGCTTGAGAGCAAGAGAGAGGGGGGAAAGAGAAGGTGTGGGAGAGTGTTCTCCTCCTTCTTTCTTGTTGAGCTTGTTTACCTAAAGGTCTCCTTCATGCCTCTCTTATCAGGAGATAGAGCTATAGGCTGTTAGTCAGAATCTGTAGGTTCGTTAGGCCTATTCTTTAAGCTGTTGGGCTATATTCTAGTCATTTATTGAAGAAAAAATTTTATCCATTACCTTCAAATCAAGATTGTTAGTCATGGATGTTTGTCACGAGATACATCCACATGGTTGGTCGAGTTGGTGGTCTGAAATGAGTACGAGAATAAGATTCTAGGCCCACATTTGGTGTGACTTCATCAAGTAGCTTTAGGTTCACCCCAAGTGGAGGGGTCAGTCCGATTGGTGGATTACCTCTACAACATTTGCCCCCCACTTTCAAATTTGAAGTAATTTTTTGGCTTCGGATGAAGAAAATAGTCAATCTAATAGTTGGCCACCGATCCAGTTTCCTCTTAGAAGCATCTATTTCACTATTCTTAGAGGAAAGGGCTTCTGAAGATTAATGATGTGTCAATTCACAATCCATATAGCCATTATTAGGGAAGAGAGCTCGAGGGATCACTGAACAATGCCTTGGGAAAGAGATCCAGAGATTATTTTGGATTCGTCGGGAGTCGCCACATGTCAGGTACTGGTAAGCTGCAAGGTGCACTCGACAGATGGCCTCATGCTGCTCGATCTAAGAAAGTACGATGAAGGGCCGCAAGATCTGCTGCTTTCAATGTCAGTCAAGTGATAATATCTGATGATTCAATGGTCAAATCTATATCATCGATGATCCATATAAATAGACTACCCATCCGATCAGATTTCCTACCATCTAACCGCTACTTGTTCTCTTGTCACTGTGATGGTTGGAGGAAGATTCTTTCTTCCTCTTGCTGACGTCATTTCTATTAGTGCTGGTGATCAACTTATTTCTTGTCTTAGAGCAATGAAATTATTACTCTCATCCATCAAGTCGGTAGTGAAAAGGAGGATGAGCTCTTTGGTTGGGGAGTCCTCATCAAAGAGATCAAGGAATATCCAGCTAGAGGTTTCCACTTCTACCTTGATGTGACCCTAGAGGCATGGGGTGAAAACCTGATGGGAATCAAGGATGAGCCGGTAGTGGTCTAGCTATTATAGCCTGCTTCGTCGATAGCCTCAGAGTCACTTTGGGCTCCTTCTCTTCCTTCGAGCTAGGCCCAACCTTCTCCCAGAGGGTCAAGCAAATCGGCAAGGCCCAAGGTAGACCCTTGCTTGGAGGTGAAGGGGGGTTCCCCATCACTGTGAAGTCGATGTGGAGGGATGCCTCCGCTCTTCAGAGTCACTAGCTCGCTTGAGAGCTGATGGAGTCGATTCTTCCACCAATCGATTAGTTAGAGATGGGGTATTCTTTTCAGACAATGTCACAAGGACCTCTTACGTCGGCCTTCTTGGGGTGAGTCGCTGATTCTTATGCTTACTCTTATCTTTTGATCATTGCTTTCTGATTTTTGTCTTTTCATGTAGTTGGTGCATGATATTGCTATCCTCGATTAAGAGCTTTGGACATTCGAAGCTTGGACGAGGGCTGCAGAAGAGATGAGACAAATCATCGAGGGGACTACAAAGGTAGTTGAGGAGAAATCGAAATTTATCGAGGTTGTGGTGGGAGCTGCTACCAAGGCCAAATCCAAATGCATCGAGGAGTATAAGGCTTCAGTGGATTTTAAGAATGAAGTCATCGAGACATCCTTAGTCCTCTTCATTCATGGCTTTCTAGACTGCAAGGCTCGCCTGCTGATTTATGTCACAAATTGACATAAAAAGTATCAATTAAT
>KE504774.1:231414-254475 GCA_000441515.1 Elaeis oleifera | reverse complement strand
AATATCTCTCTCTCTTCTCTCTCTCTCTCTCTCTTCTTCTCTCTCTCTCTCTCTCTCTCTCTCTCTATATATATATATATATATATATGTTCATTTGCTGGCATGCGTGTTGAAATTATGAAATTTTGTGATCAATATTATCAAGTTTTGTTCTAAAATCTGATTTTATGTTTTTGGATTTATGCCTATATTAGTCTCTAACCACTAACCACTAACCACTAACCACCGGACCAGATTAGCTGGCCACCAGCGTCCATAACCATTACGCTAACCGGTTCCAGCTGCACTTTATTAATGCCACTACAGCTTGTTTGATGGTTATAATTGTGTGACAGAGACCAGAAACTGTCACAAAAAGGGACCAAAGGTGACTTGTCTAAGAAACCGCGGAATTCTCCCAACAAAATGCAAAATTTATGCGTCAAACTGTACCAGTAGCTATTAAAGAGATTTACCATAGAACAAGAAGAATTCTCTTGATTAGAATCTCCACCATCACCATCTTCTGTTCCTCCTTCCTTTCTCTCCTTGTGATGATTATTCTTTTTCCTATTCTCTTGCTTCATGAGCAACTTACTCAGCCCAACTCTCTTCTTCGATCCAAACTCTCTCAACACCTCTACAACAAAATCATCAAAATTGAAGAAACAAAAAAAAAGAATATATGAATATATAGACTAAGAGCAATATCACCAATGGAAGAAAATTAACGACTAACCTTCGAAGCTAACGAGGCGGTAAACATGGCCAATATGGAGCGTGTCGTCCGGTCGGAGCAACTTAAGATGCCTCACCGGCGAGTCGGACGTCGAAGAGATGGTGGTGACGATAACGGCGACATAGTGGCCGGGTTGGCTGCCATCACCTCGTTTGCCTTCAGCTGCCAGTAAATTCTCTCCAGCCTGCCACTTGGGTGTTGGATCACCGTCGCCACTGCCTCCGCCGCCTGGCAATTCCCCATATCCTTCTCCTCTGTTTCTCTTCGCTTTGAAGATATCTCTATAGTTTTATTTTCTTGAAAGTCTGGGGGACTTGGAGGAGACTATTATAAATAGAGTAGAGAAGGAATCAAGACAAGTCTCTGTGTGGATGTCGAGAGGTGTCAATGGACTGAGAAGGAAGTTCCAAACGCATTTGCTATGCCTAACTATAACAACCCACCACCTCTTTATTGACGGGAGTACCAGACTTGAGGCTTATCTTTATGAATGTGTTCCAACGTGTGGTAAAATAGCCGAGGGAAGGAATGTGGGACATGCACCGAAAGTTGTTGGGGTTGTGCGTGCTGTCGCTGTCCGGGGAAATTTGACAACATTTTACCGGTTGGACAGCTCACGGGTCTTCGTGGTTCTGTCCCTAACGCTCGTAAATTGAGGAAGTCAATCAAAGTGCCGAACCATCCGCAAGCTCCTTTCCTTTGTGGAATGCGATAGGAACTTAATTTGTTGGGGTGAAAAAGTGTTCGTGTGTGACAGGCTAAATCAAGCATGATCTGACATAAGAAAGCATTGGTTGGCAGTGATGCGTGTTATCGTCATTATAAACTTATTTAGTCAATCTATCATCTTCTACGGACAGCATTCTGCAGTATTAATCACGTGTTGTAGAGGATTTATGCTTTATTTAACTGTGATGTGAAGAAAAGCCTTAATTTACATCGGTGACCATGATATTTTTATGATCTCTGCGTTAAGAGAATTATGAGCCTTGATGCCCTTCCCCTGCTATCCCCCACAGCCACATGCTACAATGGTGATTATGGTGATCTTGCTTGATGGATGGGTTGGGAACGGAATGCTTCTTCTGTTTGATAACTTGTAAGACAAATTATTGTGGATTCCCAGAGGAAGGGATTCCAAGTTCAAATGATATAGCTTGGTTGGGTGATTTTTTTTTTTTTTGAGAAACCAAGACAAAGAGAGGCTCTTTTTCCGAGAAAGTGTTAGATATTAAATTTGAAACAGGAGTAGATTGGGGCCTAGCATGCATGTATAGAACTTAGGATCCCGTTGCATAGAAAATCCCATCAAATAGAAGATGAAAAGTAAGTAAAAAAACCCAAGGGGAGAAAAGGGTCTGTTTTCAAAATTATCTTGTATTCGATAGACAGTATAAAGAGATGCTTGGGTTTGCCTGCTGAACGTGCCCCTACTAAAATGAATTTTCAGATGCAAACAGAGTCAGAAAGATGAGTCAGTTGAAGCGCTGGTTATTACACCTTAGGATCTAAGAAAATTGATGTCCGGCTTTGGAAGGTAAATGCTGTGAGTCGTGTTGTATCTAGAGGCATGATAGCTTGGAAGTGGAAGATACGAAGGTTACACTCCTTCCATAAACACCAAGAAGCAGTGGCTAGTAAACATTCTACAGTTGGAAACCTACTGCTTATTGCCTTCTGATGTCGCCATGAATCCCAGCAAGCCTTGAGTGTATTAGGGAGTGCTGGAAGATTTAGGGTGGTAAAAATGATAGGCCAAAAATCTTTAGTGAAACTACATTGTAATAGAAGATGATCCGTGAACTCCTCGTTTTCGTCACATAGTGGACATCTTCTTCCCACAAAGACATCCCTTTTGCTAAGGTTAACCGCCTTCAAGATTTTATCATGATAACAAAGCCATGCGAAAAGCTTAACTTTTTCTGAAATTGGGAGCTTCCAAATGAAATGATCGAAGCAAAAAATCACGCTACCATGCATAAAGAACTTATAGCATTGACTTATCCGATATGAACCAGTGATATTCTACTTCCAAACTAATTCATCAGATTCAGCTATCAGAGGATGCTGGTGAAAGAGACCCATAAAACAGTGAAAGTCCCTCCGAGCTAGGAAGCTCATTGGGTGTGTGAAGTTCGACTCAAGGTTATGCTGGAGAAACCCTACAATTGAAATATTCTGATTTTTAGCAAAGTAGAACAGGCTCGAATAGGAGATGTTTAAAAGGCGTCTTTAATCCAGTGATCATGTCAGAATAGGATGAGGCCTCCGTTGCCTAGCTTCGGCCAAAAGCATTGTTAAACAATCCGAATAAAGTAAGAATGCTTCTTTAGAAAGGCAAGGCAATTCTGATTAGGTAACTTGATGGCTCCAGGAATAAACTTCTTGAGTAATAGATGGCAGTAATCAGCCTGCACCATGGCTTTTGGCGATCATTAAAGTATCTCCACCACCATTTAAGCAGAGGGCCTGATTGACAGCGGAGAGATCCTTGACACCCAAATCTTCATAATGTCTTGGCCTACAAATCTGGTTCCAGTTAGGGAAGTGCCTGAAGTTGCTTTCTGTGTGGTGTGTGTCCCAAATGAATTTTCAGTATAGACGATTAATCTCTCGAATGACCGCTGAGGGGATTTTAAGCACCGACATCCGAAAGATTGGTATGGCACGCATCACTGAGCTTGGTTGGGTGAAGTTGAGATTAAATTCTTGTATACTTTTGGTTCTTATTCAAAACTGAATCTTTTTAGTTCTTTGTTTGATCTGCTTCGTAGATATGTCTTTTTCTTACTGACTGAGTACTTTATGTGATTTATATTATATTTTGAAATCTTTAAGATAAAATATTTTTCTTTAGATATTGAAATATTTTTCTCGAGCTATTTTTTTTCCTCTCTTATCCTATAGGGATTGGGCCTATGACCCTAATAATTACTCTCTTAAGCGCAATTTCTTCTTCTCTGGTTCTCTTCCCTTAGCTGATCCCACTGGACTTGGCAACATTTCCTCCAAACAAATCCTAAATAGGATATGATTCAAAGAACATACCCCGCAAAGTTAACAAATAGCACAATACCTGAACCAACACAACATCGAGAAGCAAAACCAATCAAAATGAAAAGGGCCATTAAAAAATCCACCTTTTCCAAATCAAAGAAAAATAAAGATATGCTCAAAACTAAAAAGCCAAAATAATTGATCAACAATAGAGCAACTTAAAGGAGGAGCCCTTACTACAACAACCTAGATAGTGACAAATGACAAGGATACTATTGCTACTACTTGCAAGCACTTCCATCCTAAAAACATGTGACATCACAAAAATAGAAACATTAGCCAATAAACATGGAAAAGAATTTGAAAAAGTAGAATCAACTCCTTAATTTACAAATCATTGGAGAGATGTATAACCCTTGTCCATCATATACGTGTACATAAAGAGTCAAAGGAGCTCACCCAATTCACTATTTGGATGACATATCAATTTCTTAACTTAGTATTTGCTGCTTATACTTGCTATTTGCTGTTTATGTACTCGATTATTAGGAGATATCAATTCCTTTACAATTTTATTAATATTTATTTGCTACACTAATCAATTGCTTTATGTGTTAAGTTCTTTCTCATATATATATATTATTAGGTTCATATGTTACTTCTCTATTTTGATTAAAAATTCAAAACCATTCTGCATACATAATCGATGTGCATTATTTGATCTATTATGATTGTAGACTTATATTTGACTATTTAAAAGAGCACTAGATTTTGTTTGGTTCATCATCCCACATCTAAGACACTATAAATAGAGCAAGTCTCAAGTTTTCCTATTTATTGTCCTAATCTCAGAATCTAGTTAGCTGGCAACAATCCTTCATAACCATCATCCTTCGCTTCAAGGCTTACTAGCACAGTAGGCATCCTTAATCCCTACTGTCCTACATCAATTGGATTTTAGAGCTTAAGGTTTCTAGTTTACCATTTTGTTCTACTTCTTAGTCCCCTTTTACTCTCTTTGTCTCTTCCCTTTTGTCATGTTATCAAATGCAAACTAGAATATCTAAACCAATGATTTCATCAGCATGTTAAATATGACAATGAGATTTTTGACCAGTAGGACATGAGAGTGACATTTATCAATAATGATGATATTAATAAATGCTATATTATGGAGGTTATCCACTATTTGAACCGATCTTTTCTTCCTCGAATCATGACCTAGCACTCACCGACGACTTAACAAGACTACCTTGAACACTAGGGAGAGATTCAAGTATCAAAGGTAGAATGACTTTATGTCATCAATTTCTGTCTGACTCTTAGCTCGGATATTTATTGACCCCAGGGTTGGAATCTTATCGATGATGGGAGACGAGATCCTACGATTGATAGACGGAAAGATAATATCCTAAAATCTCAAGCATAGGCATTGATACTTCAAGGGTGGACCCTGGCTTTATACTGACCTCAAGCCACCAACATATTTAGCCAGGTGGGCGACTCATTAGAATCTTCTAACAACTTTTAGAACGTGGATAAAATCTACAACTGACACCCATGACTAACAACCATGATTCGCAAATTAGTGGGCAAATTCTTTATCTTAACAGCTTACCAGACTAAGGCCTAACAATTTAGAAACTAGAGGTTATGGCCTATCGGATCAGATATGACAGCCTACGACTCCATCTTTATATAACGTAGTAACAAGGAGACCCTTGAGGTAAGTTCAATTTTTAGAGAACAACTGATACTTTTGCTCTTCCTCTCTCTCTTTTCTCTACTGTTCTCAAGCTCCATCTAACTTATGAAGGATGTCGCACATCCAAGAACATGCATGTAACAAAATTTAAAGTATAGCAAAGAACTTCATATCTAGATTAAACCTTTAAATCTATATAACATGCATCAATAGATCTAATCTATAGGCTAACAAGATCGATCACATGCATTTTAATTTGTTGAAAATAAATCAGATTTAAATAAAAATTATTTCACCTTTGCACGGGTTGATCTTCATCGTAAACTGATGATCACAGTATACTTCGAAATTTTTTGATCAGCTGCACATGCGTCTGACCTCTACGGGTATCCACATGAAGTATTCAATCTAATCGAAGGTCCATTGCTTCATCGAGATGCTAGTGCCCTTGCAGAAGCCACCTCCTGATGGTTGATGAAGAACTTCTCCATCATTTTTTCTCAGACCATCTCAGAGATGATGAAGAAGAGGAGGAAGAGGAAGAAGAAGGAATAAAAGAACCCCTCTCTCTATTTTTTCTTCTCACAACCCTCGCCACCCTAGAAAACCTTAGGGATCTCACCCCAAGAGGAGACGCCTCCAATTTTCATGCACACAATGAAGATCACCACCCTTACCTTATTCATGCCCCAAATCTGATATTTTTCACGATGAAATCTTCCAAGACCCCACACCAAAACTCCTTTTAAATTAGACATTCAAGATAGGGATAGGGATAGGGATAAGGTCAAATTAGATTCAAACTCCTTTGAATTTTGACCTCATCCTTATCCATAAGAGGGAGAGAAAGAGGGCGTAAGAAGGCTTGAGCATGGAGGGGAATTAGCATGGAGATTTCATGCAAATAATAAAGAGAGGGGTGGCATGAGAAGGTTAGGTGTGGAGGGTTTTAGGTGCCAAGGGAGAGAGAGAGAGTCCCAATCCAGTTAGGCTCTCTCTTGGTGCCTTAGACAAACCCTAATCAAATCCCATTTGGTTAAAGTTTAATTGCACCCAATTAGAAGAGGATTTCTAGTCCAAATAAGAACCCAAAACCTCTTGGTTAAATCCTAATTCAATTAAAAATTAAGTCAAACCTAAATCTTAATTAAACAAAGAATTGATCTCTATTGAGATTGGATTATCTCAAAATTCAATCAGGCTTGATCTAATCAAATCCAAACCAAGTCAAATTGAATCCAATTCAATTAGACTTGATCCTAGCCCTATTGCTCAATCAAATTGAACCAATTAGTAATCCAATTGCTAATTAATCCTTCTACAACTCACTAACTCTTAGCAAGTTACTTTATTACAACTCTTGCACTGGATTAATCATCAATCATATTGATGATTGACCCAATAATGATTCACAATCACTAATCAACCATCTGATCGGATAAAGATATCTTTGTATGTGATCCCATAGATTCTATACTGTCTGATAGTGAGATATATTGTGATCTCCATCACAATATCATCGAAACTTCTTTCGACGGATTGGAACGATTCCAACTCTGCCATCAAGGGTCATCGATCATTATCACGATGCTTGACGAGTCTCACAATCCATCAGTAATACTTAGCAGTATGTAGTGGTAATTCAATAGAATAAATATTGAATCTCTAGATACAGTTATCATGTAGTTCGGTTCTTCTGTCATAAGTTCCGACAAGAGTAGATCAAGGATAACTCGTCAAATCATTCATCCATCATATACGAGATTCAATTGACTCGAGTCCATATAAATCTTATGAAACTTTTTTCATCATTCACCTATCATGATCATAGATTTTAGGACTCAGTTTCATGAACTATATAGGAACTCTCCCTATCTATCGGGATCGACAGATCCTATCTTGATGCACATCCTATTCCTACAATGGACCTACTGTAGCTAAATACACCTCAAGATTTTGAATGACTAAGTAACCAAGTGTTGGTGCAGTCAAACTACAGCAACCCCATTGTGAATAATCAAGGCACCATAGGTCAAAGAAGTATCCACACAACTGCAACTTTGAGCAAGTCACCGATGAGTGGGTAGTCACTCTAGTGACTTTTCATATTGATCACACTTATACCCTTGATCACTATCAAGAACCTATACTCTCACTTCAGTGTCCCTACATTGTCGACTCGAGACTCATCTATCCATGAAAAAATGATTCGTGCACTAATTTATTCGGATCAGTCACCATCTCCATGATGATCCATTGATTAAAAGTATTTAGGAATTAACCACTAATGATATGTACCTCAAATTTTCAACTCTTGAGAATATGTATCATCATCCGTTAATTTTTGAATGATTCATGGATACAATTTAAACACAATATGAATGAAAAATAATTCAATTTTATTATTTCAAAATTTGAGTTACAAAATTATGCCTCTAGAATGTGTATATGTGTCTGTCAATCTGGCTTCTAGGATATACATCTAACAAACTCTCACTTGACTAAAGTCAATCGACCATAAATCTAAGCCTCATCTTCTCAAGGTGAGCTTCAGTCTTTTGTTAGTTCAGCGGCTTGGTCTGCGGATCAGTCATATTCTTTATAGAGTCGACTCTCTATATCTCGATGAGCTTCTTCTCGAAGTATTCACGAATCAGATAAAATCGTCGCTCGATGTGCTTGGACTTCTGGTGAGACCTCGATTCCTTAGTAAGTGCTATGACACCATTATTATCGTGGAAGAGTAGAATAGCATCTGATGGCATCACACCCAACTCTACAACAAACTTCTTGAACTAGAATCCTTCCTTAGCAGTCTTCAATGCGGTGATGTACTTTATCTCTATGGTGGAATTTGTAATGATTGATTATTTGAAACTTTTCCAACTAACCGTACTATTGTTATACAGGAATACAAAGTCTGATGTAGACTTTCTATCATCAACGTCAGACATAAAATCTGAGTTTGTATATCTCTGTACCCATAAGTCTCCTCCTCCAAAGATCAGGAAGAGATCCTTAGTCCTTCTCAAGTACTTAAAGATATTTTCACAGCAATCCAGTGCTCCTTATCTAAATTCGACTGATATCTGCTTGTGACACTTATAGTAAGAGCAATATCAGATCGAGTACATAGCATAGCATACATGAGGCTCCCTATAGCAGAAACATAAGAAATCTTGCTTATACGCTGAATCTCCTCAGGTGTGCTGGGGCATAACTTCTTAAAGAGATGAACTCCATGCTTAAAGGACAACAAACCCCTCTTGAAGTTTTTCATATTGAACCGCTTCAGCACTTTCTCTATATACAGTTGCTGTGACAAACCTAGCATCTTCTTAGATCTATCTCTATAGACTTTTATTTCAGAATATAGGATGCATTTTTAAGATCTTTCATGGAGAACTCTTTGGACAATCAAACTTTTACAGAAGTCATCATGAGAATGTCATTTTCAATTAGGAGGATGTCATCCACGTACAATACGAGAAATTCTTGAATATGCACGGTTTTCTTCATTCTTGATGAAATCAAACGATTTGATCATATTATTAAATCAAATATTCCAACTTTGAGACACTTGCTTTAGTCCATAGATGGATCTTTGCAGCTTACAGACCTTGTGATCTCCCTCATTGAAAATGAAACTCAGAGGCTGCTCCATATAAATATCTTTCTCAAGATATCCATTCAAGAAGGCAGTTTTCACATCCATCTGTCATATCTCATAGTCATGAGCTACTGCAACAGCAAGCAATGTTCGAATATATTTCAACATGGTTACTGACGAAAAAGTATCCTGATAGTCAATACCTTGGCGTTGACTATAACCTTTAGCCACAAGCTTTACTTTAAAGATTTCTATCTTTCCATCTGAATTAATCTTTCTCTTAAAGATTCATTTAGATCCAATAGAAACTATTCCTTTAGATGGATCTATTAAGGTCTAGATTTCGTTAGTGTGCATCGAGTTAATCTCTGATCTCATCGCTTCTAATAATTTTTGAAATTGATGTCGGACATCATCTTGTCATAGGTTTTAGGATCATCAACATGATCTATATCACCCATGAGGAATATTTTCTCTACATCCTCTATCAGCATACCGATGTACCTTTTAGGAAGACATGAGATCCTAGTGGATCTATGAGATGGAATAGGTTCCTTAGGTTCAATGACTTGTTGCTCTTCAGAGATACTCTTTTCGAGCTAAATTTTTCTCCCACTACCTCCATCCTGGATAAAATCTCTTTCCAAAAATTTGATATGCCGGCTCATAATCATATTATGATCCTCCGAAAGATAAAAATAGTATCTCAAAGATTTTTTGGATACTTTATAAAATAAGCTCTCATAGATCTAGCCTCTAACTTATCCGTCTGTTGCTGTTTGACATAGATCGGATCTCTTCAAATTCTGAGGTAACCAAAATTTAGCTTCTTACCATGTCATATCTCATATGGTGTGGTAGAAATAAATTTAGAGAGAACCTTATTAATTAAGTAATTAACAGTCATTAAGGTGTGTCCCTAAAAAATAAAGGGAGGTCGTTGAAGCTCATCATGAATCGAACCATATCCAATAGGGTTCGATTTCTTCACTCTGAAACTCCATTGAGCTGAGATATTTCAAGTAAAATCTATTGAGAGATTATACCTTTTTTCTTGAGATAATCAAAAAATTCTTCGCTCAGATATTCTCCTCCTCGATTTGATCTAAGTACCTTAAGTGATTTCTCAATTTGCTTCTCTATCTCACATTTGAATTTTTTGAACTTTTCAAAGGCTTCAGATTTGTGTCTCATAAGAAATACATATATGTACCATAAAAATTATGGGCAAAATGATGAATTAGATATCACTTTCTCTAACTGGAATATTAAATGGACCACACACATCAGTATGTATTAGAGTCAGTACCTCAATGGTCCTTTTCCCATATGCTACAAAAGATAGCTTGATCATTTTTTCTTAAAGACATGATTCACAGACTAAAAATAACTCATCCAAGAATGAGTCTAAAAGATCATCTTTCACCAGTCTGTTAATTCTTTCTTCTCTGATATGACCTAGCCTGAGGTGCCATATATATTTTAGGTTAACCTCATCTCTAGATCTCTTAGATTCAACGACACTCATTATTTGCTCAGATAAGTTAACTAATTCATCTGCATCGATATGCAAATGAAAAAGATTGTTGATTAAGTGACCTTGTCCAATCATTTATTCTAAATAAGTGGTATAATAGTCTTTATTGAACTAATTTCATAATCGTTCTGTGTTAAGTATGAAATAGAAATCAAATTTCTGCTCACATTAGGTACACAGTAACAGTTGCTTAGTTCTAAACAGAAATCAGACGATAATCGAAGAAGATAGGTCCCTACGATCACAGCAGTAACTCTTGCTCTATTGCTTACTCGTAGGGTCATCTTTCCTAACCTCAACCTTCTACATTCCTTAAGATCTAGCATTGAAGTGCACAAGTGTACACTAGGATCAGAGTCTACCTAACTGGTAGTTAGATTAGTTTCAATTATGAGCAAATCCGACATATCTTCTAAAGGTGTGTCCCTTGAACTTTTCAAGATCCCTATCAATATTTTCTGATCTAAAATACAATCTAGCTTCTTGAAACTCAAAATACTTTTCAAGTCTCTTAGCCAATCCTTACAGTTGGAACATGGTAATTGGTTGATTTCTAAGATGCGAGCCAGACTATTAGAGGCAGATAATTTTTTACAGAGAGTAGAAGTTTCTGGTTAGATTTTTGTAATTGATTTAGTTATTTGAAAATTTATTTTAAAATAAATTTAGCTCCCATTATTTCTTCAGATCCTAACACTTCTTAGATTGAAAAGCAAAAACTCCTTCATAAGTTAAGATTTCTAGTGAGTACTGCAGTCCCACCGATTGACACACCACCTTACATGATAGATCTTGGTGAATATGTCAACCAATGAGTGGACAACTCTTACCTAATGCTTCTCAAGTAAATTGTAGTAGACTTGATCTCTAAGTCCTTAGATCTCACCTGACAGATCTTGACCTTATTCTTTAGTTAAGTCAGATCCACTATTGAGCGCGAGTGAAGCTATCCTTGGATCCTTATTTGATAGATCTTGGATCCAGCCCCATCTCCATCCCATAGTATCTTATTCCAATAGAGTAGTTGCTTCTCCTCTGATCCAACTGAGCCACTATATCCAGTAGAAAATAATCAACATCAAAGAGGGCACGGCACTCTATAATAGTGGAAGACCCTACAACTTACTATTAACGAGAAGATTTTTAATTTAAGTCTTTTAATTCTAATTAGTTATAACTATTATGACTAACCCTAAGAGCGTGGGCTAGCTCGAATCACCAAGCAATCACATCAAGACTAATCAACCAAATTGATCAGAAAGTATAAGATCGGTGGAGGTCCCCCGTTGCTTTCTTTAGACACTAATAAATTGATCAAGTCAGCAAACAGAATGAATTAATAATCATCTCTCTTTAGGTCAGACCAAACTAATTTCTTAGATACCAATAGATCAATCAATTTTGATTAGGTTATTTTGTGTAACTCAGGCTCAAGCCACTGAGCCAAATCAGATCTTTGAGTTAATCGATCCAACATGAAGCTGTTAATCGATGTGACCAATCGACAACTATTAGGTTAATCTTGAGTACTCTTGGTCTAATCTTAATCAACTCTTAATTGGATTCGATCAACTGCTCATCTCGATTGAGCCCTAGCATGTACTAATCAATTATCCAAAAGTAATCAAATTACTAGACCTAATTGAACTATCCAAGCCCAAACCTCATATTTTAAGCTTAAGATTAATATCTTAAATTTGTAATTTTAGATTTTAATCTTAATTTTAGATCTTTAATACTTAATTTAAATTTTAATTCATAATTTCAGATCTTTAATTAAGTGCGTTATGAACATGAGGTAGTTTAGATGTCAAAACTACTTTCAGATCTAAACTAACAATCTATATATCTCATACGTAAGCACAAAACATGATCAAATATAGCACATACATTTATCAAAGATTAGATCTAATTACATACATCTTATGTATCTTCAAATCTACATCTCATGTAATTTTTAGATCTAATAAACTACATCTCATGCAATTTTTAGATCTAACAAATTACATCTCATACAATTTTCAGATCTAATAAATTATATCTCATACAATTTTTAAATCTAATAAACATGCATCTTATGCAATATTCAGATTTAACAACATACATCTCATGCATATTAAAATAGATTATGTATCTTATACATAACTATATAAATTTTAGATTTATTAACATGCATCTCATACATTATAAAATAGATTATTTTCGTGGTTCTTCTTCTTGATTCATACAGGCACCTCTTCCACCATAGTCCTCTATGGTAGGATAGCCTTTACTATAAATTTTGAAGAGTACTAAGCTACTAATAATTTAATCTACACATATCACATATGCATATTCAGATTATTTATATCTAATATAAAATAAATTTGATAAATATTTAAATCTGAATTTTAGATCTTAAAAAATATATATGAAATGATAAATCTGGCTCTGGTACCATTTGAAAGATGTCGCACATCTAAAAACATGCATGCAACAAAAATTTGAAGCGCAGTGAAAGAATTTTAGATCTAGATTAAACCTTTTAATCTATATAACATGCGTCAATAGATCTAATCTATAGGCTAACAAGATCGATCACATACATATTGAGATGCTGAAAATAAATTAGATTTAATAAAATTATTTCATTTCTGTGTGGGTTGATCTTCACTGCAAACTAATGATCGTAGTATACTCTGAGGTTCCTTGATCAGCCGTACATGCATCTAATCTCTATGGATATCCATACAATGCTTTCGATCTGATCAGAGGTTCGTTGCTTCGTCAGGGCGCTATCACCCTTACAGAAGCCACCTCCTGATTGTTGATGGAGAACATCTCCATCATTTTCTCTCAGACCCTCTCAGAGATGATGGAGAAGAGGAGGAGAGAGAGGAAGAAGAAGGAATAAAGAACCCTTCTCTCTATTTTCTTCTTCTCACAACCCCCTGCCACCCTAAAAAAACCCTAGGAATCTCACCCGAAGAGGAGATGCCTCTCCTCTTTTTCACACACACAATGAAGACCACCGCCCTCCCCTTATTCATGCCCCAAATCTGATATTTTTCATGGTGAAATCTACCAAGACCCCACGCCAAAACCCCTTTTAAATTAGGCGTCCAAGATAGGGATAGGGATAAGGTCAAATTAGATTCAAACTCCTTTGAATTTTGATTACATCCTTATCCATAAGAGGAAGAGAAAGAGGGCATATGAAGGGTTGGGCGTGGAGGGGAATTAGCATGGAGATTTCATGCAAATAATAAAGAGAGGGGGCAGTGTGAGAAGGTTAGGCATGGAGGGTTTTAGGCACCAAGGGAGAGAGAGAGTCCCAATCCACTTGGGCTCTCTCTTGGTGCCTTAGTCAAACCCTAATCAAATCTCATTTGGTTAAGGTTTAGTTGCACCCAATTAGATGAGGATTGCTACTCCAAATAGGAACCCAAATTTTTGGTTAAATCTTAATTCAATTAGAAATTAGGTCAAACCTAAATCCTAATTAAATAAGAAATTGATCTTTCTTGAGATTGGGTTATCTGATAATTTAATCAGGCTTGATCTAATCAAATCCAAACTAAGTCAAATTGAATCTAGTTCAATTAGACTTGATTCTAATCCTATTGCTCAATCAAATTGAGCCAATTAACAATCTAATTACTTATTAATCCTCCTACAACTCACTAACTCTTAGTGAATTGCTTGATTGTAACTCTTGCACTGGATTAATCATCAATCATATTGACGATTAGATCCAATAGTGATTCACAGTTGCTAATCAACTATCTGATCAGACAAATTTTTTTTGTATGTGAACTCATAGGTTCTATACTATCTAATCGTCAGATATACTGTGATCCCATTATAATATTATCGAAACTTCTTTCGATAGGTTAGAATGATTCCAACTCTACCCATCAAGGATCATCGATCATCAAGACTATGCTTGACAAGTCTCATAATCCATCAGTGACACCTAGTAGTATGTAGTGTCAATCCAGCAGAATAAAATATTGAACCTCTAGGTGCAGTTACCGTGTAGTTCGGTTCTTTTGTCGTGAGTCCCAAAAAGACACAGGTCAAGGATAACTCATCAAATCTGTTCATCCATCATATGTCAGATTCAATCGACTCAAGTCCATGTAAAATATTATGAAAATATCTTTTCATCATTCATCTACTATGGTCATGAATTTTAGGACTCAATTTTATGAACTGCATAGAAACTCTCCCTATTTATCTGGGTCAACAGATCTTATCTTGGTACATATTTTATTCTACAATAGACCTACTATTGCTAACATACACCTCAAGATTTTAAATGACTAGATAACCAAGTATTAGTGCAGTCAAACTACAGCAATCCTACTGTGAACAGTCGAGATACCACAGGTCAAAGAACTATCCACACAACTATAATTTTGAGTAAGTCACGGACGAGTAGGTAGCTATCCTAATGACTTCTCATATTGATCATGCTTAGTATCTTTGATCTTTATCAAGTATCTGCACTCTTGCTTCATACCCCCACGCTGTCGACATGAACTCGCCTACCCACGAAGAAAAGTGATTCGTACATCGATCTATCTGAATCAGTCACTATTCTCACGACGATCCATTGATCAGGAGTATTTAGGAATTAACCACTAATAACATGTACTTCAAATTTTCAACTCTTGAAAATACATGTCATCATCCATTAATTTTTGGATGATTCATGGACATAATTTAAACACAACATGAATAAAAATAATATAAATTTATTATTTAAATTTAATTACAAAATTATGCCCCTAGAATGTATATATGTGTCAGTCAATCTGACTTCTAGAATATACATCTAATAACTTAAGCATCAAAAGGTTCCCCATCGAAGAGCCTTTGATGAGAGTGGATTCATTCTATAGGTTCTCTTTGGTGCTCCAACCCTTGGGTGGCTGAGCTCCCAGGTTAGAAGGAGTCCAACCTTGACTATACTTACCTCGGATCGAAGTCTTGTAGCAATAGTTTGACATTAGAGGAAGGACCTAAGCCCATTCAAAAAAGAAAGAGAACATGAAAAGAATAAGAGCACATAACTCTACAACCTCACGATGTCAATTCTCTCATCGAAGCCAAGGTGGCACTGTCCGAATATCCACCGCCATGCAACCCCCTATCATAAAAGACCCACAGTAGTTCAACGTTTTGATCCAATAGATCTAGATGTTAACCAACACTTTGTAGTAGCTTCAGTAGGTGATGAAGCGACAGCAGTCTCAGAAATCGATTCCTCAGGTGGCTCCCTCTTGGCATAGCTGACGGACTCACCCCAAGAGCTTGGAATTAGCCCCTGACGAATCCTCCACTCCATTCCCCCTCCTACTCCCCATCGATCACCTTCCCATCGAAGCTTGAGGAAGGAGGACCGATGACGGTGATCTCCCACCTCCTTCGATGGATACTCAACTTCGAGTTATTCTCCATGACCAAAAGTTTCATTAAAAGAAGATCTCAACAAAAAGTTTGAAAATTGAGTACCACCTCGGTGAAGTCCAGAGCAGGAGACAATAGAATGATGATGAACTCAATTTCAACTCTCCATCTCTCTTTTCTATGCCATTCCGAGGGAACCGATCCCATATCGATTTAAGATGCCTTTGATAGAGCCATATGATGGCTCTTCGGACCACCTCGATCACTTGAAGGGCTACAAATCTCTCATAATACTTCAGAGTGCCTCAGATGCCTTTCTCTACCTTACCTTCCCAGCCACCCTCAAGAAGTCAGTGCGGACATGGTATTCGAGACTCTAGTCAGGATCCATTCATTCATTTAAACAGCTCAAAAGACTATTTATCTCCCACTTCGGCAACAATCAAGCTTAGCTGAAAATACTAATAGCCTTTTTTTGATCTAGTAAGAAGAGGATGTGTCGCTATGCAGCTACATGGCGCACTTTAATGTCATCATACTTGAAGTGAGCAATTTTGATGAGTCGATGGTGATGTTGGTGCTCAAGTGAGTATTGTGGAATAAGTACCTCATCTTCTCCCTCGATAAAATATTTTCAAGAGACTATGCCAATCTACTGGCATGAGCTCGAAAGTACATGCATATAGGCAGAAGAGCTCATGGTGTACAGAAGTAGGCCAAGGAGAAAAGGACCCACAATAAAAAGTGGGGTGGGGAGGAACCTTGCATGGCCCGAATAGAAGGAGAGTCCTCCTGACCACCAAAGAACTCTAGGTCGAGGGATCCACCTCAATAATTCAATAACTATATCCCTCGTTTGCTCCTCGAGCTTAGATCCTGACAGAGATTGAGGGCCAAGGGTATCTTCGTTGACCTCAATCGATGAAGGCCCAACTGATAAGAAAGAGTAAGAGAAAGTACTGCTACTTTCATCATAACCACAGTCACAATACAGAGGAATGCCTCTAGCTCAAGGATGAGATTGAAGCCTTAATCTGAAGAGGCTACCTTAGCAAGTATGTTCCGGAGTGATAGGTTTGAGTACCTGAAGAGCAGCATCGATAATAGTCCAACAAGAAAAATAACAACTGACCCACAGGTCGTGTCATCAACATAATCTCTGGCTTCACAGACGGTAGGGGGTAGAAGATCGAGTAGAGGGGCAAAGAGATGTGCATGAGGGGTATTGTTTCTTTCTCTGATGATGATCTTTAAGAAGTACAGACTCCTTATGATGATGCTATCATCATATCTATGATGATAGCAAATTATGATATAAAAAAAATCTTAATTAATAATGAAAACTCGATTGATATATTATTTATGATACATTTCAAAGAATGAAATTGCCTGCTGATCGATTTAGAAAACTTAGTACTCCCTGATCAGATTCTCCTGAGACTTCATAGCTATAAAAAAGAGAGATAACCCTATCAATGACTATCAAGTAGGACCTTTGAAGCAAGACTATGCAGCTCACCTTCTTTATCATTTGGGCCCCCTCTGCTTACAAAGAGATCCTCGAATGGCCCAGATTGAATGCCTTGCGAGGTGTACTCTCCACATACCACTTGCACATGAGGTTCTTGACTAGGAGTGGGGTCAGAGAAGTTCAAGATGACCAAATGCTCGCTCATCAGTGTTTCTTGATGATAATAAAGGGAAGGCCTATTTATACTATTAATCAACAGCTTAGATTGAATCCCTAAATCATCAGATCTTGCCATTTGGCTAGCATCAGGAGTGTTGGATCTTACGACTCTTCATCGTATTGCCCTCAGATTGAGCCATGTAGGCTAATTTGCGAGGCATAGTATGGGGCTGAATTTGGGCTTAGATATAGAGCCCATTATTTTTTTTGGCCGGGCTCAGGACTATCATTGGCCAGGCCCAAGCCTGATTGCAATCCCAACCCTAGCCCAAAATTTAGGTCTAAATCTAATCTTTCATTATATAAAAGATGGCTAAGCTTAGCCACCTAACTTAAGTTAGGTTCAAGAACTCCATACTCCTTAGTAAAATTCTCTTCTAACTCTTCCCATTTTCCAAATGCACCACCACTTTTTCTTCATTTTCTTAAATTGGGCAAAGCCTTGCCGCCCGCCACCTAGGGTTAAGTTCTCCTCTCTGCCTCTATCATCGGATGCCGATTGGCTACTCTAAAGCCCTCATCACCATTTGTCAGTCAATAGTCACCAGTGTTAGGGATCTTGAAGGGCTACATGGGTCTGAGCACTGCTATCTTCACCGACCTCTTATCCACCCTCTTTGACGATGACCCAGCTTTCTTCTTCCTCATACTCGCCATTGTCCCTACCTCTATTTGCATTGCCACCATGGTTTTCCTCCATAGCTCCCCCATCGATGTGGCAATGGTGGAGGACAAGATTGAGACCAAGTACTTTCAGATGATAAACATGATGGTGGTGGTCATCATGGTCTACCCCTCATGACCTATAACCTCACCAGTGACCATAGCACTTCCATGTCCTGCATCTTTGTGACCATCCTCCTCACTGCTCTGGTGGTAGTCTCAATCTACATAGTCGCACCATGGCAGAGGAGACAAAGGGGAAGAAGAGGGCTAGCGATAGGAGAGGATCACACGATACGGGAGACAACAAAGTCATCACGAGCTCCATGGACCTGGAACATGGTAGTGGGGTTGAGACCCAAAAAAGAGAGGGAGCTATGGAAGTTGAGAGAGAGAGAAAGAAGGAGAGAGAAATAGGGGAGAAAGAGGGGGTTCGAACCAGGTCTTAGGCTTGGGCTCGGGCTTGAGCTCAGACCGACCCGATTGGATTCGGGCCATGCTCGAGCTTGGGCTCGCACTAGACTTGAGTCTTAAATTTAAATATTTTCAGGCCTAAGCCCCACCAAAGCTCAAAAAAAATATTTCAAATTGGGCTTGGGGTGTACCCACCTAGCCTGACCCATTTTCAGCCTTATCTCTATCATCTTTATCGTTTGAATCAAGAATCTTTCCAAAATAAATCTCATCGAGCACTTCCTGGACTTGAAAACTGAATTGTTCCTAGATAACTAGATGTTGTAAGCAATATAAGTAATTCGAATGCCTACCGCCCAAGTCTCCTCGCCCCGGCACTCTACCTTAGGAACTCCAAAAGGACTAGACTGGTGTCTCGACCTAAGTGATCAGTTGAAAGGGCTGGCAAGCTACCAGATCTGCTTAACTCTTGGACACAAAAATAGGACATGCTCTATGGTCTTGTCCCCCAGTCTGCAATATGGGTAGATGGATAGAAGGTCTATGCCTTTGTCTCTTAGAATAGACCTACTCGGAAGGTTACCCCAGATGACCTTCCATAAGAATTAGCTCACCCTTAGGTGCACACAAGTCCTCCAGATCTATCCAACATCCAAATGCTTGGTAGGCTCCCTCCAATACAGATAGTAGAGGTCTGCGGTTAGCACTCTCAGAGTGTAGGATGATCTCCAGACCCGCACATCATGGCTACTATGGATGGAAACCATCAAGGAAAGCGCACATTCTCTGAGCTGCTCCTCGAAGAATCTCCAGCCCATGCTATCCAGACGAAACATGTTGCAAATCCTCATAGAGTCTCCAACCTTTGTTGAGATAAAGGTTAGCCACTAGCTCAGAGGAAGGTCATCCATCCATGGATCCTATAGGAGATCCATAGATTGGCAATCTTCTACAAGCCATTTCATTTGAGAAATCATATCTAGAGCCTGCATATAGATCTCTCCATAAAAAGGAGCAACTCTAGCTGATCTGGATGTCACTGCCTAAAGACCATGAGCCGTACTCAGCCCTCATCACCGTATTCCACAGGCTATGAGGTGGAGAAATCTAGCCACATGTCGAGCAATCATGGCTTCATGCCTCGCAACCAAGGATTGGATGCTGAGACCTCCATCTCTTATTGGCTGGCACATCACATTTCAAGTCATCACGTGCATGCCACCCCACCTGGATGGGAGCCCTACAAAAACCTCGAAAAGTGTTGCTTGAGCTTCATCACCCAAGTCTTGGACATGATGGTATTTGAAAGAAGATAAATGGGTATAGAGCTGAGAATCGATCTTACCAGGGTGATACTATTCATCATGGAAAGAGCTTTAGCCTACCAGCCTTCCAATCACTCATGAACCACCTTCTCCACCCCTGAGTACTCTATCCTCCTTAGCCTTCGCCCCAAGATGGGAACCCCCAATATTGCAAGGTCCCGCTTTGCTCCGCAATCCCAAGCTTATCCTTGATCATGTGTCACAACCGGACCTTCATCTTCAGATTGAAATAAATGATTGACTTGAGGAGATTCACTTTCTGCCTCAAGGCAGGACAATACTCCTCCAAAATTCTCCTGAAGCTGATGATATTCCAAATTAAAGTGCTACCAATAAGCAGATAGTCATCTGCAAAAAATAATTATGAGATTGACTAGATCCTTAAGGTTGAAAAATAGAGATCTAAGTCTCACCCTTGAGATGTAGCACACATCCCTTATAAGAGTATGTCATCATAGATAAAAGAGATAAGCAAACAGGAGACAACCTTACTGCAGCTTGATAGTAAATAAAGAAGTCCAAAAGAGTCACATTGATTAAGATGGCAAAAGAAGGGCTATGGATACAAGCTATAATCCAATTGATCCATTGGGTATGGAACTCGAAGTTCACCATGACCTCTTCAAGGAAGTGCCAACTTAAATGATCATAATCTTACTTCCTGTCAAGTTTGATCACCATGAGATTGCGATGGGTTGAGGTATGGCGAAGATCATGCACAAACTCCTATATAATAAGGATATTATTAGAAATATTACGACCACCGATAAATGCCCTCTGCTCTGGACTAATCAAGTAAAGAAGAATGTCTTTCATCCTGCACACCATCAATTTGGCATAAACTTTATGTAAAGTTGTGCACAAACTGATCGATTTGAAATGCTTGGGCTCTAAGACACTTACTGCTTTGATAGCATGACAATGAAGGTCTGCTTCTAGATACCTGACATTCGATCAGTAGTGAAGAACTACTGTATAGCCACCACAACTTCAGACTGGATGATAACCCAGTTCCTCCTGAAGAAGAAAGGAGGGAAGTCGTATGGTCCTAGGGCTTAATGCTCCCCATGGCCCATATCCTCTTCCCTCTTCATGGACATCACCTTTCTTCTTCATCGCCTCCAACCATCGGATCCCTAGTGGTTAGACCGGAATCACTGTTAAGGATGGCTGGATGCCTTTGACTGTTCTCCTCCTGCCAGACCCCAACAATGGCTTCCTCCCATAATATTTTGCCACCCATCCTACTTGGCTCTAATGATGCAGATGGCCAGTGGCCATCCACGGAGGCTAACAGCTACTCTTTCTGGTGGCATTGATGGCTAGGGGGTCAAGGTGGCGTAGCCCCCACCAACACTAGGTCCCCTGTTCAAGTGATGGCATCGGAGCAGTAGAAATTATCCCAATGAAGCCCTTCCCAGTGCTTCTGATCAACCCTAGCCATAGGCCTGGCTCGCACTGCTCATGCGGCTCCACTAGGTTTTTTGTGTCAGGATGACAAGGCTAGGCTCCTGGCCTGCTTCAATGAGGGCCCACCTACATCCACCATGTACTAGTCATGTGGGCTTGGGCCTTTCTCTTAGCCCACCTCCAAAGTAGCACAGCCCGAGCCCAAATTAGAAAGAACCTGGAATGCCAACCCAGACTCGATCGAGTTGACTCAGCCTGGTTTGAGCTCACCACATTGCTTGTTCGACAAGAGGCAATGGGCGAACTTGGTACGTTTCTATCACTTATTTGAGTCAAGTGATGAATCAGATGAGCTCTCCTTTTGCCTCGATGAACTTAGATGGGAGGGAGATGAGTTAGATCGGTAGCCCCAGTAGTTGGATCCAAATCACCATCCTCCGAACCACATTAACTCGAGGATGAAATCGATGATGCATGGCTCTACTGTCAGGAGTTGGCCGATGACAATAATGGTCCATCATTAAGGGCACATTTGTAGTCAAACTCTGACCAGAATTGGATGGTAGTCCTTGGCCAGCAATAAGGACTTTGGATCACACTACAAGTTGCCCCTATCCTTGAACTCCTTCATTATCCACTTTGTCGAGACCGTCCGACCAAGGCTTTGGACGATCATCGAGATATTCTCCCACTATTTTTTATTTCCTCTATCTCTTCCTCCAGAAACTTGAGGACCTTCATGAAATACCTTTGCAATTGCTTCATCTCTTCCGACGTGATCTTGTGGACCATCCAACAGGGTTGTCTTGGTGCCTCCTAGGCCATCCTAGTGAAGAAAAAATAGGTAGTTCGAAGCATATATTTTAAAATTTTATAGCAGAAAATAAAAGATTAAATACTTTAATCTTCTAAACATGCCTTGGATCAGATCTAAACTACCATTAAAAATCTATGATATAAAAATTTATATATAAAATCTGATATAAAATAGAAAACTACATCGATCACATCGATGTTCTGAATCTGATCTAACCTTTAAATCACATCGATTGAGTTCAGAACTCATCACCTTTTTATGGGTCGATGATCTCCACTGCTGGTAGGTGTAGTATAAAGCTCTCGCTGATGTCAAGCAGCCACACAGGTCATTCGGTCTCTACAAATCATCCACTCAAAGTCCTGATCGGATCTTTCTTTGCGGGAGTGCTAGCTCGCATCGAAGGCTCTGGATAGCTGATCCAAGCTCCTTTCTTCAGATCTCCAGGACTCCTTCAGATCAAAAAATAAATTTACAAGGAGGTGATGGTGTGGAAGATTGAACTAGACTCACTCTTGTATTTTTCTTCTCATAAAATCTAGAGTTGAAACCCTAGACCCTACACCTCACGCCCAAGAGGAAGATCACTTCCTCTGTTTCTCACGCATGAAAGTCCAACGTACTCTCAACTTTTCATGCCCTAACTCTAAAGTTTCTCATACCAAAATTACTTCTTTTCTCACACAAAACTGATCCCTTCTTAAAGGTGGCATCACATGGAAGATAAGGATAAGAAAGAGATAGTTTCAGTTTAATTTCAAACGTTGGTTGATCCTTATCA
>KE504774.1:194069-221400 GCA_000441515.1 Elaeis oleifera | reverse complement strand
AAATTTACGTAAAAAAATTTCTCGTGTGAAGAATAAGAGGACGCAGAGAAAAGAGGCGCAAGTGATTTGAATTTGAATTAATTTCTCATCCAATTAGATTCTTAACCCAGTCAAATTAGGTTAGACTCAATTGGATCACTAAACCTAATCTAATTAGATAGCATATAGCCTTGATTAAATCTTAATCAAATTAAAAATTAATCGAGCTCAAGTCCTAATCAAATTAGAAATCGAATACCCTTAGTGATTGGGTCATCTCATAACCTAATCGGGTTAAACCAAATTGAATCCAATTCAGCTAGATTTGATCTAAATCTCAATGCTTAATCAAATTGGGTTAATTATCAATCTAACTACTAATTAATCTTCCCACAATTCATCAATAATTAGCGAATTGATTTATTGCAACTTTTGCACAGGGTTAATCATCAATCAAATTGATTGTTTTATCCTAGAACAATTCTTAATCGTTGATCAGCCATATGATCAGTCAAAAATATTTTTTGAGTATGACCCCATAGATTCGAACTTAAGTCGGTAGTATAGAAACAATCTTTCTATACTAATCAAAGTGACCATCTAACAATGATATCCGATGTCCGAATAGGTCGAAAGATTGCAAAGCATCATTCAAGAACCTATTGGCATATGGTTATGGTATAATTCATCACTTTGATCCAAATGCTCAAGATGACCTAGGGTTTCCCTGTCAACCTTGATATGGTCATCCACATTGTATTTCAATTTTTCAAATTGATTATATGGAGTACTCCGATTGATGTTTACTGAATTGAATATACTGATACATTAATTTCTACTTATTCGGAGGGATCAATTCCATCTTAACTCACACACCGACTTCATAAGTACTTGATTGTGTCTAGAAAGCTTTCATCACTGAATTAGAAATTCAGATAGTTCAGCACCAAAGCACAGTGAGTTGCTTGTAAGCCACCGTGGTGATCTTAGGTCAGAGGGATATTTATATCCATATTCTTCGCGAGCTACTCTTGACAGCAGAGTGCTTAGCACTTGGTCACATTCAGTGAGATGTACTTCTACGTCTTACTTGCATGCCATGTCAGTGTCTCCATACTCCTTAGTTAAGAGGACAACCAACATACATGGCACACAACGACCTATACTTGATATAGCTAGTGTCCTAATAATAGTATATTATTTGGCCGTGAACTTAAGGTTTAAGGATTAAATGATATATCTTCGTATATCGAATCAAATAGTCCTAAGGACTTCATCACATAACAGGAGTTCAAAATAAATATACATAGTGATGAAAAACTAATAATATTTATTAATTTATAATTATAATAATAAATACAACCGTCAACAGACTGATGATTGATTTTGAAATATAATTTTCAATATCTAATCCATGACCGTTCTTTTCCACTAGACTTCGACCAAGACCGGCCACCGTCACTTAAACTCTGCCCTTATCGGCCATCCTCGTATTAGCACACCCATCCCTTTGCAACCGTTCGATAAAATGCTCCGGAGACCTCACGTTTTTGGATGACACCGTGCTCAATATTATTAATAGATACTTCATCCTTAAGAGAGGCATTTATGTGTAAATGCAGAGCTTTAATTTTATTTTAGATGTATATAATTTAAACATAATATTAATAAATTATATTAATATCAATATCTTTTATACATGTTCTACTCTCTGCACAAAGCTCAGCTTTATGTATATGTGAGACCGTCGCGCTATGCTTCTCCGCAGAAAGAAGCCAGAGATGGAGACGAAGGACGGAACTGCATCCTTCCCCTCGAACTACGTGAGTCTTAAGCAACTCCAGGAGCTGAGGCTCAAAGAGAGGCAAGAAGAAGAAGATAGGCTTCGCAGGCAAGAAGAAAAGAAGAGAGGCTCCGCAGGCAAAAAGATAAAAAGGAGAGGCTCGGAAAGTTCGAGGAGAAGGAGGTGGAGGAGCGGGGGCGGCCGTGGCGGAGGATCGGGGAAAAAGCCGCGCTCGAGAACCCCGAGCAAACCCTAGATCGAACGCGCCCATTCGCCGGAAGTGGGGAGGAACGGCTCTGGACGGCCGATCTCCGGCCCATCCCCGAATCCTGAGGCAGACGATGCGGCGGAGGCCGTCGGCGGGTCCAATCGGTACCCTCTGGGCAGCGGCCATTGGAGGGAGAAACAACCAGCGGAAACGGATCGAACGATGAAGAATGAGCGAGCGGACGGCGACAAGAACGATGGCACAGCGACGGACACAGGGGAGGTCAGCGGATCCAAGAAGATCGCCCCGGAGCCGTCTCCGCAAAAGCCCGAAGGCGGCGTGAAGGGAGGCCCGGGGGGCTTCTCGACCGAAGCACGAGTTCCGGCCGGCGAGGGTTATCGGAGGTGGACCGGAACGGAAGATGGAGATCGAGAGGCGATTTGGGGATCTGGGAATCAACGGCAGGGATGAGAAGCCGGCGGCAGCAGCGGAGAGGAGGCCGGTAGCGGCGAGGAGGGCGGCGGTTTCGGAATAACCAGCGGTAGAAGGCGGTGGCATGCGGACGCCGGCGGCGGTATGGTGTGGGTCAGGAAGACGACAAGCTCTTAACCGGTTCCAACGTCGAAAGTGAGGTATATTTTAATTTTTTCGCACTTTCTTATTGCGGTAGTCCAAACTGGAGACTGTTCTTTCAATATATTTTTGTGTTTTCGCTATATTGCTTCAGAAGGGGCGCAGGAAACCTGTTGACTTGTTCCAGCTGTTGGACAGAGAGAGAAAAAAAAAGGAAACAATATAGAAAGCAGAACAGAACAGAACGAACGATCAAGAACTCCTCATATTAGAGTGTCTTTAAGCATCAGCCTGCAAAATCTGAGAGAAATCAAACGGCAGAAGGACCAAATACTGATTAGAATAAATAGCATTCAGAATTTTTATGTCTTTTATATAAACATTTATTAATTAAGATAACAGATGTTGCATGTGGGATGTGATAAAAGTTGTGTGAGATGCTTTTGCAGGAAACTGCTATTTGGCTTTGAATGGAGAGGATCTGTTCTTCCAGTGAGAGGCCTTCGTAAATGTATTAATATTGTGCTAAGTCATTCTAGGCTTTTGTTCATATTGCGGCTTTTCCCCGGTGGATAGTCAGTAGTCGGTCAGAAGTCAATCAAAAATTGCACTTTGAAACTGACAATGAATGAGATATTGTTATCAGAGAAGATGCACACAGACGAGATCAAGACGAAGGGCGATGATGGATATTAGAGTGAAGTGGTTCTGCTTCCGTTTGATGTCGAGAAAGAAAGATCTGCAAAACAAGTCTCACTAGAGGTGGCTCCGGTGAAGACCCTCCGATGCTCAAATTAGTGAAAGACTTAAGAGGAAAGAACGACAGAGTCTTCGAGTTTTGTAATTGTGCGTTTTAGCATATCTGGAGGGGTCCCCGCTTACTTTATTATAAAGGAGCAAAATGAATGATGAGAGGACAGGTGATTATGTCGATCATATCCTGTCGTATGGTGTCATATGGTGCCACTTGGATGTCTTTAAATGCCGGCAATGGGCGTGCCTTCTATTTGGCGCACTTACGATGGCAAGCGCCATCGAACGTAGGGCATAATTAATGATCCTGGGATGCATTTAATGAGATCGTAGTATGCTATCACAGCAAGCAGCTGACGATCAGAGCATGATGCCTAAATGACATAATGACCTTGATGTGGCCTGTCAGAGTCGTATGATGGCCACGTTCGGTGCTCATTTAGTCGATAAATGTCCATTTTGTCCGAATCGGTAGGATGGAATTGCTGAGATGCCTTGTCTTCAATAGGCGTAGTCGGCTATTAACCGATCATTAAGTCGGTTACAGGTTGAGCAGCTGTGGAAGGCATATTTATTTAATCGGGATGGGCACTGACCAGGGACGACCAACCTTCAATCGGCTGGATGTCAGCGACGACGCTCGATGTCCGCCGGCTAGGGGAACTTGTATATTTGAGCCGAGTTGATTGTCGGTTAGTCGGCACAGTTTCTTTAGTCAGTCCAGAGATGAGAAGTCAGGGTAGTTGGCTAAATAACAGGAACCTACCCCAACATTTGCCTCCCAACTTTCGAGTCCGACTTAGCAGCTAGTCGGACGAGAAGAGTTCATCTTCGGGCTGTCACGAGTTGCTTTAGCCGACTGCCACTCGGCCGACGCTTCGAGGGGCGGATCGTTGCCTTGTCTTTTCATGTGGTGGTGCTGTACTTTCATAGGTCGTGCGGTAATAAATGCCGCGGAGCTCAAGATGATCTTCTATATAAATGATAGGAGATCAACTGGCAGGGTAATATTGAGTACGCATATCCGAGTCGTCCGCATGTCAGCCGCCTGTTGGTCTGATCTGTGATCACACGGATTGAGCCTGCTTAGTAAGATCTGAACAGTGGTGCACTGAATAGATGCTGGGAGGACTGGTTAAGATCGTCGCCACGTGTCATGATCTTCAGGTTAGGCATGATATTTGGCATCGATCCTGATCGTTGAGGGAACCTATATATAGGGGTTGATCTTCCTCCATTTTCGGCTTCACTGTTTTCGCTCCGCCTTAAGTCCATGGCATCCTTTTTCTCTATCGAGAGTCTAGCTACCAGCGAGTCCTCTCCTCTGGCATTGGTCTTCCGCCGTCGTCAGCTTCCATTGTCGGTCTTCTTCATTTTCTTAGAGGTTTCCTCCTTCGTCTTTCTTCTTCTTTGTCTTTTCTTTTCTATCTTTCTATGACTTCTTTCGATAGAGAGTTCGGAGACGAGACTCCAATCGATGATCGGAGTTCTCGGGCTCCAACAACCCAAAGGACGATCGAGGAGAGTACTCAGGATGAGCCCAATGGGGTGTCTTCTTGGCAGGATCCGTCAGATCCGAATGAGTCGGATAAACAGCCGACTATTGAGAACACCTTCGGGCCTCTCACAAAGAGGTCTGAACTGATTGAGTCGGTAGTTGACTGACTAGGGGGACATTATGGTTGATGGCATCTGGCGGAGGAGGTTTGGTTGTTGAGAGAAACTGTTGTAGTCTTGTCTTGGTCATAGAGGTCCTTGAGAGAAGAGATTTTTCTCTGATCGATCGCCTGCTAGCTCCTTATCTGGTGCGCCAAACTGTTGCGGCCTTTCCTCAGTGGGTAGTCGGTAGTCAGGTAGAAGTCGACTAAGAATTGCACCTTGAAATTAATGGTGGGATTGCTGATGAATGAGATATTGTCGTCCGAGAAGGTGCACACAGTTAAGATCAAGACGAAGGACAATGACAAATATTAGAGTGAAGTAGTGTTGGTTCCGCTTGATGTCGAGAAAGAAAAATCTACAAAATAAGTCCCGCCAGAGGTGGCTCCGGCGAAGACCCTCCGACGCTCAAATTAGTGAAAAGCTTAAGAGGAAAGGGCGACAGAGTCTCTAAGTTTTGAGATTGTGTGTTTTAGCATACTTGGAGGGATCCCCGCTTATCTCTGTTTATAGAGGGAGCAAAATGAATAATGAGAGAACAGGTGATCATATCGATCATGTCCTGTCATATGGCATCGTATGGTGCCGTGTGGACGTCTTTAAATGCCGGCAGCGAACGTGCCTTCTATTCGGCGTGCTCACGATGGCAGACGCCGCTGGATGTGGGGCATAATTAATGACCTTGAGACACATTTAATGAGATCGTAGTATCCCATCATGACGTGTAGCTGGCTGATCAGAGCATGGTACCTGAATGACATGACCTTGATGTGGCCTGTCAGAGTTGTATGATGGTCACGTTCGGTGCTCAGTGAGTCGACAGAGATCCATTCTGTCCGAGTCGGCAGGATAGAATTGTCGGGATGCCTTATCTTCAATTGGCATAGTCGGTTGTTAATTGATCATTAAGTCAGTTACAGATTGAGTAGCCATAGGAGGCATATTTATTTAGTTGGGATAGTGCTGACCAGGGTGATCAACCTTCAGCCGATTGGATGTCAGCGACGGCACCCGATGTCCACCCAATTGAGATGAAATTTTGTATATCTGAGCCGGATTGATTGTCGGTTAGTTGGCATAAATTTTTTAATTGATTCAGAGATGAAAAATCAAAATAGTCGACTAAGTGACCGGAACCTATCCCAACAGTTTATATAATCATGTTCTTTGAAATCTTTGCTATGGCTCTATCCTGAAATGCCGTTATTTATCCATTCACAACGTACTATATACATGCATCTTTTAATTAATATGCATGTCTAAGAGTCGACGTTCGTAGTTACCGAAGTTCTCCATATGTGCAAAGGTTGGGGTAGGACCGGGGAGAAAGAGAGGAGGAAAAAAGAAGAGGAGAAGACGGAGGAAGGCATAGGGGGAGAGAAGGATATCTTAAATTTTATAATCTCAATAATATAAATTATATTTTAATTAACATAGTAATAAATTTATATAAACAGCCCAAAATCTTAATAAAATAGATCCTAATATATATATAAAATTAAATTAAAATCTAGATAAAATTTAAATCTAAATAAATAAATTTAAATTTTATATTGTGTATAACATAAGTGCATCTAAATCTTTTTTTCGTTAATGGACAATCCTCCGTTAGAAGCTGGCAACTTTTAGACACTCTATGCTGCCATACAAGAAAAATGGTTGCTGGGACTATTGGCTTTGCCTATCTTATTTCCGTATGAATAAATTCTTCTATCAATACCCACCATCTTAAACAAAAGTTATAGATGAGCCAGTTTGCAACCGGTGATTCCGGTTATGTAGTCTGGCTAGGCACCTGTACCAAATACTGGTGTTTTTCGTAAGTTTGTCGAGTAAAAAAATTTTTTGTACACTACCTACGATATAGAAAATTCGACGTGGAGCGTATTGTCTTATCCGATTGGACTACACAGCCATCACTTTCCAATGTACATTTAATGTTCATTTAATAGTCACAATTCTATTTTTTGTTATTGAAATTTTTTCAATAACAAAATATTTTTTCTTTTACGATATTCTACGAAAAATTATGATATTTTATATAAAAAAATAATTTTAATGCAGAATGATATAATATTGGCACATGATATCATAATTTTTTTGAAAGATAAGAGACATTTTTATAATCTAAAATTTTAATAAAAAATAAAATATGAATATTAAATACGTATTGAAAAGTGATGATCACGTGGCTCAATAGGATAAAACGGTGCACTCCGCATCGAATTTTCTACACTGTAGACGGTGGTGTACAAAATATTTTATTATCAAGTAGCAGCTTTCCTGGCATCTCCCTTCAGCGAGACCACATCCCTTGCTCGGCTGCCCATTGCTGCTGTCAAGACGCCACCCACCTCCTTATTTCACCTCCCACCTCATCACAAGTGTGACAACCTGTTGGTCCAGTGAATAAATCTAATTTGCTATTTTACCTTACCTTTACCTGATCGGATGGTTAGATACTAACTTCAGAATGAATTAAATGAAAATGTGAAAGTACTGTAGCAGGATCTAAGAAACAAACAAACGTCTGGATGATCATAGGAAGGTGAAGAGGAAACATAGGTAATCGGTCCGATCATGTTGAAATGGGAGGAAGACGAAATCTCTCAAAGCTTGAGATGTGACCAAAGAAGTTGAAATGGAGAACAGATTTTGTCATGTTATCCTCGTCGCTCCTATCAAATGATTAAAACTGAAGCAAAGAGAAAATGGAATACAAATTATACAAAAAAAAGGGGTGAATTGGAGGGTTGCCCGATTATTTAGCAATCTGACCCTATAGTCCACATACAATTTCTTAGGCCTTTACATTCATAATTTATGGCATGTTTTTAGGAGGCTTAAAGCCGCAAACCAAGAAAACTTTTACTGCAAATCAAGAAACTTTTAATTGGAGGCCAAAATGGTCGGAATGGGAGCTGATGCCTCCTGGAATTGAACCCTTGACCTTTCATCTAGGGGATGGGAGAGCTTTTGAAAATAAAATTTTGGAAGTAGAGCTCTTATAAAAAATTATTTATTGTTTGATAATCATATTGATAAATATTTAAAAAATAAATAATTTTCGATATTAATCAAAAATAATTTTAAAAAATTAAATATAATTTTTTTAATAATTTTTTTAATTTCTGACAAATTAAATATCTTTCTGATATTTTACCCAATATTACTGTATCCACTTCAAAATATTTTCTGAAAATCAAAAAATATTTCCTGATATTTAAAACTTAACCAATAAAACCATAGACTTTCGAGCCAATGCCCTTTGGCCTTCAATCATTTTCTATATCACGTTCATTTGAAAGAATGTTGGCTAGATGCATATTTCCAACTAATGGCCCCGGATGCATTCCAATTCTGGATCGTGCGTTTTATGCACGACCAGTTTTTTAGGTAATGTAGATGCATTAATTGGATCATAGTAGCATTTAAAGATTGTCTATCATTCACTTGGAAGAAGAAATTAGTTTAAGCGTTCGACAGCGCAAGTTTTGGTCTGAATTGCTGAAAGCCTCGAACTTTCCATCCTCGCAAGCTCCGAAGGCTCACCTCACAATGCCACATCGCTTTCCGCCTGCTTCCTCCTTTCTAGTTATCTAGTTATTAATACAATTATTCAAGTACTTGATTTTAGCTGGAGCTTTCACAAAATTACTAATTCTAGACTTATCTGCATGTTGTTGATTGGCCCTTACAGACTTTTGTGATGATATCACGGGCTAGATATGGTTCCGGGCCGAACAATGAACGTTCTGGGTGATTTGGCATAAGAGAAATTCTTTGTGCACCATCGGTAGCGTAGAAAATTCGATGCGAAGCATATCATTGATCAACATAATTATTATTTTTAATATATATTTAATATTTATAAATTATTTTTTATTAAATTTATATGTCAAAATATTTCATTTTTTGATTATGATATTTTTTACAAAAATTATGACGTCTCTTCAAAAAATTTATGACGGCTTGTCCTTTGGAAAGAATTATGACATTCCTCCTTATAAATTATGATATCTTTTTTAACTATGACACCTGTATTTGGAAGGAAAGGAGTGTCATAATTTTTATCATAATTCTTTGAAGAGATGACATAATTTTTTCGGAAGAGAAAAATATCATAATTTATATCAAGGGGTGTCATAATTTTTAAGAAGGATAATTTTGTTATTCAAAATTTCAAACGAAAAAGTAGAACTGTAGATATTAAATATACATTGAAAATGATGGTTATATAGTCCAATAAGGTGAAGCGGTGTGCTCCATGTTAGAGTTTCGGCACCGCGGGCGGTGCACAAAGGGTTGGCCCAAAACATAGAGAGTTGACATAAAGAGAGCCTGGTTGAAGGCCTTGCTAGTCCAATAGAAGTTTCGTAGCCAGAGGCAAAATATATACATGATAGCATAGCATGATTTTAAATCTTTGGATCTCTGTTTTCTTGTTGGGTGCCAAGCCAAGATGGATTGAGATCGTAAGTAATCTAAGCTGAGAAGAAGGGATCACATGTTGGATATCGGTCTGGATTTTAGAAATCAAGATGTCAACATCTTGGCAAATATAATAAATCCAGAATTAATAACTGCATTTATTTAAATATTTAGTCACTATAATTTAATTAAATAGTAACTAATTAATTGAAAACATGAATCAACCTTTTAATTTGGTATTGGCTATTTTTTCAAATACCTAAGTTTGTATGGACTAAAATAATATGGGCTGGGATGTTACATACAGTGCTGCCAACTCCACCATGGGATAGTTTGAGATCGCCTGAATGACGTGCTAACCTAGTCGGGTGAGTCGTAATAGGGTAGGAGGATAATTCTAGAATAAAAGAAAAGTCGCATCATGGACCGTTCCATGGAATTCTACAGGAGATCTCCAGCTTAATTTTTAGACATTTAGTTTTCTAATTTCTGTGGAAGTATTTATTCTAGATTGATTTAAATTAGCTCTTTTACCCAAAAAAAAGAAAAGAAAATTCGGACTTTCTCTCCTCTTAGGATTTTCAGAATAAAATCTGTTCTTTTCTTCTCTTGTCCTTGGTATCTCATATCCCACTCTCGTTCAAAAACCCTTTTATTTTTTCCTTTTTGTGAAGAAACAAGAAGAAGAAGGAATTTGAGATGCCATGGCAAAACGATTGTACTAGCTCGGTGACCCTCCAACCTCTGGATCGGAGCATGATCGACCTTTGGGTCCACGGGAATGAAACCCACGAGCTTCACTTTGGATTGCGATATTGTCGATCATCAAGGATAAAGTTCTGCGGACTGTGCTAATGTAGAACGGAATAGGACGACATTTCGGCTACACGCCAACCTTATTATATCAGCTCTCTTTGTCACGCAAGAAAACAATTGGAATATCCCAACGAGCTCTCAAAGTATGGCCACGTAGGCGTAATAGACACCCACAACTAACAACTTATAGGTTTAGGCCTAACAACCTATGGGTTAGAGCATAACAAACACCTGCACCTCCCTATATAAAAGGTAAAAGGGAACCTTCAAAGAGGACTTTGGTATGCTAATTCAAGAGATTGTACTCTCTCTCTCTCTTTCTTTCTATATTCAAAACTCTGGCTGATTTAAACATCGAAAGGTCCCCCCGTCGGAGGCCCCCATCATCTCTTCTGGTGTGAGCAGACTTTTCTTTCTTGTAGGCCAGATCCGATGTCCCATTGCCGTGATTCTTGCTCTCATCATCAGCCATAACAACACCTCGAGCCTTGACACAATAGAAATTGGTGCTAGAAGAAGGGCCCCAGCAACCCAATCAAAGAGAGAGTATGCCACGCCACTCCATCGTATCCCATCGACCATTGATTCGATGAAGCAGAGGCAAACCTGCCCAGTCGCCTGCCTCACATGGGCAGGTGGAACCAGAGCAACCGCTACTGATGGTGGAGCTCCAGCAGTTCGATGATTTAGTCCGTCAGATCCAAACGCTGATGAATGCCGTCTAGCACTTTAAGCAAGATATAGAGTGGCAGCAAGCCCGCAGCCCGCTCTCTTGATGGTGCCATCTTGGCATAGCCATTGGGACCAATCTCTGGTCTTGAATAATCCTCTCCGAGGGATGCACTGATCGGTCTCATCCGATCGGTTGCCACCTCCCACCATGGATTTCCCCATGGTAGATGACACTGACGATCCCTTGCTTCTTTTAGAGGAGATGTGACGTCAAACAATACTCCCGGTCAGAACGATCTCACCAAGATGAGCATCTTGAGTGGAAGATCTGTGAAATCAAGTGCCAACTCGGTGAGGTCCAAATGGGTGACAGAGGGAATGATGACGCCATCAGCTTCAGTTTTCGGCTACCCTTTATCTGCTCCATCTTTCAGGAATCAATCCTGAGTCAGTTCAAGATGCTGGTAGTGGAATCGTGTGATGGCTCCACCGATCCCTTAGATCACTTGGAGGACTATAAAGCCCTTATGATGCTCCAGAGAGCCATGGACGCCCTCCTCTGTCTCACCTTTCAAGTAACTTTGAAGATAACGGCACAAACCTGATACTCCAGACTTCTATCAGAGTCTATCTTCTCATTCGAGCAACTTGGGCGCTAGTTTATTGCTTATTTTGGCAACAACGTGATCCAACTGAGGACCTCGGACAACCTCTTCTCCCTCCATCAGGAAGAAGGAGAATATTTGCGTGACTACATGGTATGGTTCAACACAGCCATGTTGGAGGTCTGCAATCTAGATGAGGCCATTGCTATATCGGCCCTAAAGCAAGGCCTCCTCAACGAGTGCCTCATCTACTCCCTCGATAAGACTTATCTGAGGGACTATACCAACCTCTTGGCTCGGACTTGCAAGCATATGCGAGCTGAAGAAGGCCAGGTCGCATGTCGGTAGGAGGTAGGTCAGACCTCCAAAAAGAAGCTTATGCGGGAGAACGTGCACCGACCCAAGCTGAAGCTGAATCCTCTCAACCATCGAAAGTGCCAAGGGCAAGGAATCTACCTCAGTGCTACAATAACTATGCCCCGTTGACAGCCCCTCGAGCCCAGATACTTATGGAGATCGAGGGCAAAGACTACCTCCACCAACCTCCACTAATGAAGATCCCATCAACTCAACCGAACAAGTAAAAGTACTACCGCTTCCACCGTGACCACAGCCATGACACTGAAAAGGGCCTCCAGCTGAGGGATAAGATCGAAGCTCTCATCCGTCGAGGCTACCTCGACAAATATATCTGGAAGCAGTAGGGCCGGATCCCTGAGAAGCGGCCTCGGCATCCATCTAACGAGGATAACAACAATAGCAATCATCCGACGGCTAGCATTATCAACACAATTTCGAGTCTCAGAATCAGCTGGGGGGGGGGGGATAAGAAATCATATTGACACCACTCCTATGTACCACCAATAAGGTTTGTAACCACTTATTTTGTTAGTGAAATTGCCTTTTTACGGATTCTTATTATGAGCAAATAAGCAATGGTCGGATGATGCTAAAGAGGATAACCCTTTGAGGACCCCGAACTACGAAATAGCGCTCCTTGCTGATGGACAGGTTGAGTGGAGACTGTCATTTTGGTTCGCTCCTTGCCTACGAGCAGCTTGAGTAGAGGTCATATCAACCCCCGATGCTTGGTCGGCCCAATCATCGATCTGTGCCTACAAACAAGTCGAGCATGGGCTGCATCGACACCAACCTCGAACTTGGCTCCCTGCCTATAGGTGGGTCGAGCGAAGGCGACTTCGGTCCACTCCCTGTCGATTGGTAGGTCGAGTGGAGACCACCATTTCAATCCACTTCCTACTGACGGAAAACTCAAGTGGAGAATGCCATTTCAATCCGCTCTTACTGGCGGGCAAGTCGAGTGGAGACCGCCATTTCGATCTGCTCCTTATCGATGAGCAGGTTGAGTGGGGGTCATCTCAACCTCCGATGCATGGTCAGCCCCAATCATCGATCTGTGCCTATGGACAAGTCGAGCATGGCCGTATTGACATCGATCTTGAACATTGCTCCCTGCCTATAGTTGGGTCAAGCAAAGGTGACTTTGGTCCACTCCCTGTCGACGGACAGTTTGAGTGGAGACCACCATTTAGGTCCACCCCCTATCGATGGGTAGGTCGAGTGGAGACCACCATTTCGGTCTACTCCCTGCCTACGAGCAGGTTGAGCGGGGGTCACATCAACCCTCGGTGCCCAGTCAGCCCCAATCATCGATATGCACCTATGGATAGGTCGAGCATAGCCCTTATCTGTAGGAAATCTAATTTTCTAGATGTGCATATAAAATTTAAACTGACAGCAAAAAATTTAGATCTAGATTAAAACCTTTTAATCTATCATGTACACAATAGATCTAATCTATTGATGCCTTAGGATTTATCACATACAAGATCAAGATGCTGAAAATAAAATCAGATTTACAATAGATCAATACTTTTATATGGATAGCAGAACGCCACAGTTCGATGATCGTGGATACCTAATGAGGTCCTAATAGAGCCGCACACGTGTCAACCTTTACGAGTATCCACTCGGGACAGATCTAGATCGTTCCTCTCAAATCTAGATCTTACTTCTCTAAGAGGATCTGTAGATGCTCTCGATCTGAAAAATGGATCACGATCAATCCTTGATCACGGTACAGTCTCCTCTAGATCGCACAGGCTTTTCTTTCTTTAGCGTAGATCTGGATTACCAACACTCAGATCCTCCAGATGGTAGACGCCCAACACCTTTGGGCATAGAGAGTTGGGGTGTGTGAGAGAAAAGGGAGAGGGATGGCGTGGAGGAGAGGTAGGGTTCTGTTATGTAGGGTACCGAATCAGTTAAGGACCCATGAGAGGGACCTTCTTTATATAGACCCTTAGCTCTAAGAGTCCCTTCTCATCCTCCTAAGTTTGAATTCAAATAACTCTTATCACATAAGAGTCTTAGGAGCAGAAGGACTCTTGGATCTGAATTTTTCTCATAAAAATTTAGATCACTTTTTCCATATAAAACTCATTAGGTGTGCCTCCTTGGATCTCGTCCAATGGATGATATGCACCCATGATCCCTATCCTATGTCTAGAAGAGAGAGAGGGGGTGCACCCCTCTTTCTTATCCAAGCCATTTGGACCCTAGATGGATCATGCCAAGAGGAAGAGAGAGATGGAGCGTGGACCCGCTCTCATCCTTATCCATTTATTGGTGCCAAAGGTGGAGATAAGTCTTTGACTTTTTCATGCCTTAAAGCAAAAGGACTCTTCCTTCTCTATGCCTAAGATCTGAATTTATATGTAACTTTTACGTAAAAATCAATTAGAGAGCATTTGACTTGGTCAAATCTAATCTAATAGGTAGATGAAGCACAAGAGAATTTGGGTTTAACCATATGCTAGCATGGTTTGACTAAACTCAATAGGATTTCATCAAATCCCAACTCAATTGAGACTTCATAAGCCCAATTGATCAATCCAAGATCTAATCCCTTTATTGTATGATCCCATATGTCCAATTCTATCTGATTGTGAGAGATATTGTGATCTCCATCATCAATATCATTGAAACTTCTTTCAATGGATTAGAACTTTTCCAATTCAGTTAATTAAGAATCATTGATCATCAAAAAGATTCTTAATTGGTCTCACTATCTATCAGTGACACTTAGCAGTATATAGTGGCAACTCAGTAAAACTAATAAGAACCTCTAGGTGTAGTTATCATATAATTCGATTTTTTTATCGTGAGTTCCAACACGATAGAGGTTTTGGATAACTCATCAAGCCTCTCATCTATCATATGTAAAATTCAATCGACTTGAGTTCATGTGTGAAATCTTATGAAAACTCTTTTCATCATTCACATCGCCATGGCTATGGTCTTTCAAATTTGATTTCATGAATTACATAGGACTACTTCTTATCTATCAAGATCGATAGATTGATGCACGGATCGCTCTCTTAGGATAGATGAGTCTCGAGTCTATAGTGTGGAGATATTGGAATGAGAGTATAGGTGATTGTTAGAGAATAATGATATGAGCGTGACCAATCGAGAAGTCACTTAGATGTCTATCCACTCATCAGTGACTTTTTAATGCTACAGTAGTGTGAATAGTCCTTAACATGTGGTGCCCCGATTGTTCACAGTGGGATTGCTGTAGTTTAACTGCACATATACTTAGTTTCTAGTCATTCAGAATCTTGCGGTGTGTGTTGGCTACAGTAGATTCGTTGTAGGAACAGAATGTGCATCCATATAGGATCTATCGATCTTGGTAGATAAGGAATAGTCTTATGTAATTCATGAAACAGAATTTGAAAGACCATGGCCATGGTCGTGATGATCCTACGATCGAAAATAATTTATGAATTAATTATTAATGACATGTGTCTCAAATTCTCAACTCTTGAAAATATGTATCATAATTTTATTAACTCATTGGACGATTCAAGAACACATGACAAACATGAATTGCAAAATCAACCCAAAATTTTATTAATTTTGAACAATCAATTACAAATTATGCCATTAGAAAAATTACATGTGTCCGCCAAATTGACTTCTAGGACATACATCTAACAATCTTCTACTTGCACTAATATTAATTGACCACAAACCTTAGCCTTATCTTCTCAAGGTGAGCTTCAGTCTTCTGTTGGCTCAGTGGCTTAGTCAGTGGATCTACTACATTCTCTGTGGAGTCAATTTCCTGCACCTTGATGTACTTCTTCTCGAGGTATTCATGAATAAGGTGGAATCACCGCTCTATATGCTTGGACTTCTGGTAAGATCTGGGTTCTTTAGCGAGAGCTATAGTACTGTTGCTGTCGCAGTAGAGTAGTATAGCATTTGATGATATCTCACTCAGCTCCGCAATAAATTTTTTGAATCAGAATGCTTCCTTAGTAGCCTAAAAAATGACGACGTATCTGCCTCCATGGTAGAATCTGCAATGATCAATTATTTTTTTTTTAATTATCACTTCACCATTGCAAAGGAATATGTAACCTGATGGAGACTTTCTATCATCGATGTCAGATTTGAAGTCTGAGTCTGTGCATCCCTGTAACTTCAGATATCCTCCTCCAAAGATTAAAAATAAATCTTTAGTTCTTCTCAAGTACCTAAGGATATTCTTCACAGCTATCCAGTGCTCCTCGTCTAGATTCGACTGATATCTATTCGTGACACTCACAATAAGAGAAATATCAGATCGAGCACACAGCATAGCGTACATGAGGCTCCTTATAACAGAAGTATAAAAGATCTTTCTCATGTGCTCAATCTCCTCAGGTGTGTTGGGACACATCTTCTTAGAAAGATGAACTCCATGCCTAAGGAGTAGCAATCTCCTTTTGGAGTTCTCCATGCTGAACCTTTTCAGCACCTTTTCTATGTATAATTTTTGTGAGAGACCAAGCATCCTTTTAGATCTATCTTTATAGACTTTAATTCTCAGAATATAGGATGCTTCTCCTAGATCTTTCATAGAGAATTTATTAAATAATCAAACCTTGACTGAGGTCATCATGGAAACATCATTCTGAATTAGAAGTATGTCATCCATGTACAATATGAAAAATATGACAGCACTCTCACTGATCTTCTTGAAGACACATGGTTTCTCCTTATTCTTGATGAAACCAAACGATTTGATCGCATCATTGAAATGAGTATTTCAACTTCGAGATGCTTGCTTAAGTTCATAAATGAACCTTTGCAACTTGCAGACCTTGTGATCTCTATCACTGAAAGTAAACCTAAAAGCTGCTCTATATAGATATCTTTCTCAAAATATCCATTTAGAAAAGTAGTTTTCACATCTATCTGCCAAATCTCGTAATCTCAATAAGCTGCAACAGTAAACAATGTCCAGATAAATTTCAGTATGGCTACAGACAAGAAGGTGTCTTGATAGTCAATGCCTTCGCGTTGATTATAACTCTTAGCCATGAGTTTTACCTTAAAGATCTCTACCTTACAGATCTATTTACACCCAATAGGTAATATACCTTTTGGTGGATCTACTAAGGTCCAGATTTGATTGGTATGCATTGAGTCAATCTCTGACTTCATTACTTCCAATCATTTTTCGATGTCAATGTCTGACATCATCTCATAATAATTCTTCAGATCATCCCTATGACCTGTATCTCCTATGAGGAATATTTTCTCTACATTCTCTATAAGTATAGTCATGTATCTTTCAGGAGGATGAGAGATTCTACTAGATCTATGAGATGGTGGAGATGCATCATGTACTGGCTCTATGGGTTCTTCAAGTTCTATGACTCGTTGTGGCTCTTCAAAGACTTTCTTTTTGAGCCCAATTTTTCTCTCACTGTTTCTATCTTTTATAAACTATTTTTTCAGAAAGACAGCATGTCGGCTCACAATCATATTGTGATCTTCTCAAAGGTAAAAGTAGTATCCTAATGACTCTTTAGGATGCCCTATAAAACGAACTCTCATAGATCTCGTCTCTAACTTGTCTGTTTGTTGTTGTTTGACATGAGCTAGACATCCCCAAATCCTGATGTGACCAAAACTTAATTTCTTACCATGTCATATCTCATATGATATAATAGGAACAGATTTAGAGGAAGTTCTATTTATTAGATACTTAGTAGTTAGCAAAGCATGTCTCTAAAGAATAAGGTAAGTCAGTGAAGCTCATCATGGATCGAACCATATCTAATAGGATTCGATTTTTTCATTCTGAAACTCCATTGAGTTGAGGCATTTTAGATGGAGTCTACTGTGAGACTATGTCATTTTTTCTGAGATAACTCAAAAATTCTTTACTAAGATATTCACCTCCTTGATTTGATCAAAGTATCTTTAGGATTTCTCCGATTTGCTTCTTTACTTCACATCTGAATTTTTTGAACCTTTCAAAGATCTCAAATTTATATCTCATAAGATACATATATCCATATCATGAATGATCATCGATAAAGTTAATGAAGTAGAGATAACCTCCTCTGACCGACACATCAAATGGGGCCGCACACATCCATGTGTACTAGGGTAAATATCTTTGTGGTTCTTTCTCTTTGTCCTACAAAAGATAGCTTGATCATCTTTTCTTGAAGACATGACTCACAGACTGGATATGACTCAGTGGTCAATGAGCCCAAAGGCCCATCTTTCTCCAGTCTGTTAATCCTCTCTTCTCTAATATGACCTAGTTAGGGTGCCATATATACTTTAGGTTAATTTTATCTCTAGGTTTTTTAAATCCTATGGTATTCACTATTTGTTCAGATACATTCACAGATACATCAACATATAATAAGTAGAGACTGTTAATCATGAAACCATGTATAATCATTTTATTTCAAAATAAACATTACAGTAGTCCTTATGGAAACTAATTGCATAATTGTCCTGTGCCAGACAAAAGGTGGAAATCAGATTTCTACTGGCACCAGGTATATAATAACAGTCTCTAAGAATCAAACTAGATCCAGATGATAATCATAGAGGATAGGTACCGACAACCACAGCAGCAACTCTTGCTCCATTACCGACTCGAAAAGTCATTTCACCTTCCCTCAACTTTTTATTTTTTCAAGATCCTGCATTGATGTGCATAAATGAGCACTAGAACCAGAGTCTATGATCCAACTAAAAGTAGAAAAACTATAAGGTTAGTTTCAATCACGAGCAAGTCTGACATACCTTCTGAAGGTGTGTCCCTCTTTTTCTTCAAGCTTTCCAAGTACTTGGGATAGTTCTTCTTCTAGTGGCCATCAACATTGCAGTAGAAATATTTCCTTTGTCTGTGGCCTTCTTCTTGGAGCCATCCTTCTTTGTCCTATTTTCTATTTTCTGCTTCTTTGCAGACTTTTTCTTCCTTCCAATAGACTTTTTCTTGAAAGATGAAGACCACTCCACAACGAGAATAGTGCCCCTTGAACTCTTCAAGGTTCTCTTATTCATCACCAACATGTTCAATAACTCGGCCAAGGTGTAATCGATCATCTTCATATGGTAGTTTATAATAAATTTTCATATGAACTAGTAAGAGACTACAGGATCAGATCTACCTACAATTTCTTACGCATGGTCATGCCAAGCTTCTCAAGTTCTTCTAAGTTTTGGATCATTGTCAAATAATGATTGTAAACTGACTACTTTTGATGCATCTTTGTGCTAAAGAGTTTCTTGGATATTTCATAGCACACAGATTGGCTCTCCTCACCATACAACTCTTATAGATGAGTCATCATAGCCTTGACAGTCCTTATGTCCTTATGCTGGCGCTGCAACTCATTTTACATAGACATCAGGATATAACATCCGACCTTGTTATTACCATCCGTCCACTTCTCTAGTTCTTTTTTTGGTCAGCAGTAGGATGATTTGGCAACACCAGGGGTCCTGGACCAGAACATAGCTGAGCTTTTCGAAACTCAAAAACTATTTTCAAGTTCCTGAGCCAGTCTTTATAATTGGATCCGGTCAGTCAATTATTGTCTAGGATATGGGTGAGAGGGTTAGAGGTAGATATTTCCTACAGAGAGAAGAAGATTCTAGCTAGATTTTGTAATTGAGTTCTTTAGTTTATTTTAGAAGTTTAATTTTAAAATAAACTACCTCTCACTATTTTTTCGAATCTCCCACACTCCTCGGATGAAGAAACGAAAACTCCTTTACGATCAGGGTTTCAAGTGGATGCTGCGGTCCCATTGATTGGCACACCGTCTCATTTGATAATTATAAGGGTGTGTCAACTTATAAGTGGATAACTCTTATCTAATACTTCTCTAAGTATGTTGCAGCCATCCTGATCTCTAAGTCTTGATACCTCATCTGATAGTTATTGGTTCATTCATTAGTTAAGTCAGACCCACCGTTCATGCATGAGTGTAGCCGTCATTGGGTCATTCACCTGATAGTTATTAGGCCCAACCCCATCTGTACCCTCACGGTATCTCATGCTAATAGAGTGGTTGTATCTTTCTGATGCAACTGAACTACTGTATCCAACTGAGAACAATCAACACCGAAAAGGGCCCGCACATCTATAATGGTAGAAGATCATTAGACTTAAATCTTAATATTTATGAGGAAATTTTATTTAGGTCTCTTATTCTTAATTATTATTTATATTCGATGTAAATCTATAATTAAAATGGATCTACTAGTGAGATCCTATCTTGATTCACTAAGACTGAACTCATGGTGCAACACAATTGTAGTGAACTCAACACTAAGCACCCAAAAGAAATTGATCAACCACATTGACCAGGTAAGTATGGATTGGTGGGCAGCTCCCCATGCAAGAGCACAGTCCTAATTAAATAACTATCTTTTGCACTACTTACCTTAGACACCAATAGGTCAGCCTATTCTAATTGGGTCAACTTTTGGTTCCTCACTATTGATTGCAAGATTGCAACCATTTTTATGTGTGTTCATGATACACCCTACTCCTAGGTTTGTAATGATTCAGTGTGACTACCACATGTATCCATGAAGCACAACCCAATTATCTCATAATCAATAATTTCATTTTGTGTGTGATTAAATCCTTTTATGTGTAATGTGACTTTAATTTGATTAAGGGTCTAATCTAGTCTCATCCTAGGGCAACCATACAGCATAACGTCGGTTATACCAGGGCAATCTTATGTCAGGATGATCCTAGATTAATCCTAAATGCTATGGCATTCATGATAGATCTAATCTACAGCCAATAAAAAATCTAACATAAAAGAGATTTAATCATGATCATAGACTATATATCTTATGTATTTCAGATTTAAGCATATACATCTCATGCAACATGGATCTAACTATGATCATCACATAACATACATCTAATGTATCACATAAAATTCAAATTATGAATACATTAATCTCATGCATCATATAAAATTCAGATCTAAAAATTTTGATTAACACATTATCAAATAGTGTTCAACGATAGTTCTAGGACAACTTTTTATCCGAACGATCTTGAACTTTAATCAAAAACTTTTAGATCTATTAAATTTGACTTTTAGATCTTAATCTAATGTATGTGAAATGACCTAGACTCTGATACCACTTATAGAAAATCTAATTTTCTAGATGTGCATGCAAAATTTAGAACAGGCAGTGAAAAATTCAATTCTAAATTAAAATATTTTAATCTATCATGCACATAATAGATCTAATCTATTGATTCCCTAGGATCTATCACATGCAAGATCAAGATGCTGAAAAATAAAAATCAGATTTACAATAGATCAATACCTTTGCACGGATAGTAGAATGCTGTAGTCTGATGATTGTGGATGCCTGATGAGGTCCTAGTAGAGTTGCACATGCGTCCGACCTTTGCGGATATCCACTCGAGATAGATCTAGATTGCTCCTCTTAGATCTGGATCTTTTTTCTCTAGGAGGATCTATAGATGCTCTCGATTTGAAAATGGATCATGATCAACCCTTGATCACGGCACGGTCTCCTCTAGATCACGTAGGCTTTCTTCTCTAGCATAGATCTGGATTACCAACACTCGGATCCTCCAGATGGAGGATGCCCAACACCTTTGGATGTGGAGACTTGGGCGTGTGAGAGAAAGAGAGAGGGATGGTGTGGAGGAGAGGCAGGGTTCTGTTATATAGGGTACTGAATCAGTTAAGGACCCATGAGAGGGACCTTCTTTATATAGACTTTTAGCCCTAAGAGTCCCTTCTCATCCTCCTAAGTTTGAATTCAAATAACACTTATCACATAAGAGTCTTAGGAGTAGAAGGACTCTTGAATCTGAATTTTTCTCATAAAAATTCAGATCACTTTTCCACACAAAACTCATTAGGTGCGTCTCCTTGGATCTCATCCAATGGATGATATGCACCCATGATTCCTATCCAACATCTAGAAGAGAGAGACGGGGTGTGCCCCTCTTTCTTATCCAAGCCATCTGCACCCCAGATGGATCACGCCAAGAGGAAGAAAGAGATAGGGTGTGGCCCCTCTCTCATCCTTATCCATTTGTTGGCACCAAGGGTGGAGAAGTCTTTGACTTTTCCACACCTTGAAGCAAAAGGACTCTTTCTTCTCTGTGCCTAAGATCTGAATTTTCATGTAACTTTTATGTAGAAATCTATTAGAGAGTATTTGACTTCATCAAATCCTATCTAATAGGTAAACCAAGCCTTAGAGGATTTGGGTTTAGCTATATGCTAGCATGCTTTGCCTAAACCTAATAGGATTTCACCAAATCCTAATCCAATTGGACTTCATGAGCCCAATTGATCAATGTAAGATCTAATCTCTTTATTGTGTGACCCCATAGGTCCAATTCTATATGATAGTAAGAGATATTATGATCTCCATCATCAATATCATAGAACTTCTTTCAATAGATTAAAATTTTAATTCAGCTAATTAAGAATTATTGATCATTGAAAAAAATTTTAATTGATCTCACTATCCCCTAGTGACACCTAGCAGTATATCGTGACAATCCAGTAAAACTGAATAAGAACCTCTAGGTGTAGTTTTTATGTGATTCGATCCTTCTTTCGTGAGTCTCGACAAGATAGAGATTTTAGATAACTTGTCAAACCTCTCATTTGTCATATGTAAAATTCAATCGATTCGAGTTCATGTGTGAAATCTTGTAAAAATCATTTTTCATCATTCATATTGCCATGGTCATGGTCTTTCAAACTCAGTTTCATGAATTATATAGGACTACTCCTTATCTATCAAGATCGATAGATTCCATCTAGATATATATTCTATTTTTACAACAAATCAACTGTAGCCAACATATACTGTAAGGTTCCGAATGGCTAGAAACCAAATATATGTGCAGTCAAACTATAGTAACCCCATTATAAACAATCGAGGCATCACAGATCAAGGATTATTCGCACTATTGCAGCATTGAGAAGTTACTGATGAGTGGATAGACATCCGAGTGACTTCTCATGTTGGTCATGTTTGGTACCATTATTTTCTAACAATCACCTACACTCTTAGTCAAACATCTCCATACTGTAGATTCGAGACTCATCTATCTTAAGAGAGTGATCCATGCACCAATTTATTCGGATCGATCACCATCCCCATGATGATCCTATGATTAGAAGTAATTTATGAATTAATTATTAATAACATATGTCTCAAATTTTCAACTCTTGAGAATATGTGTCATAATTTCATTAACTCATTGGATGATTCATGAACACATGACAAATATGAATGATAAAATCAATCCAAAATTTTATTAATTTTGAACAATCAATTACAAATTATGTCACTAAAAAAATTATATATGTCAGCTAAATTGACTTCTAGGACATACATCTAATAGTATCAATATTGGCCTCAAACCCCACTTCGTGCCTATGGATGCATCGACCGCAGGCCATGTTGACGATGACCTCTCCAGACCTACTAGCATCCTTTGGTAGGACAAGCAGGTCCCACACATGGCAAAGAGTTTTGACAACTCAATACAACAGAAACAACAGTGTGGCAGATGAAGAAAATAATTCATTGGATAAAGAGAATATTTTATTATACAAAAGCAACATCGTTGGTACAAAGACAACAACGACCAAGAAAGAAAACTTCAAAGTGGTAGGCCCATTGACATCTTCAGTCGCTCCCACAAGCACAACCCTTCAAGAAGTAGCTTTTCAAGATATTTCAAATCCACCAGAAGCCTCAGACATTAGGATCACCCAAGTCCTCAGTGATAGCAATGAAACCACGAAATATTTGGGCATTCGTCTGAACCCCAATGATTGGATCGACGGACCGATCCTTTGGAGATATCTTGACTTAGGGGCTGAGACCTCTTAATACTAATCAATGAAATGTCGATGATAGGAGATATCCTAACCCATGTTAGGACCCCAAACATTTTGAAGATATCTTAGCTAGGGCTAAGACCTTCGAATATCTATTGGAGATAACCCGATGATGAGAAGGAGATATCCTTGTCCAAGCTAGGACCTCCTACAAAGCAAGAGTCAAAAGCTATCAGACCTCCACAAGTGAACATTCGGAGATATCTCCACTCAGGCAAGAACCTCCGATGGTGAGATGGGGATATCCTGACCCAAGTCAAGACCTCCACGAACCAATCTTATAGAATCTTAGCTCAGACTGAGACCTTCAAATACTGAGTCAGAGATAATTCGACGATGGAAAGAAGACATCCCGACCTAAGTTAGGACCTTCTAAAATGGAATCTTCGGAACTAGTCCGAGAACATCACCAAAGCCATTGACTTGGTAGACTCTGCCCAGCAAAATCAACATAGTCTTCAGAAATCTACAAAGAGTACAACTCAGAGATAGCCCACATCCAAAAGAGACAACCAACGGATAAGGCTACTGAGCAACGAAGAGACATCTAGGCCAAAACCTCTACAAATCTCAAAATTGATATGAAAATAAACTTTGAGGTCAAATCAACTGATAAAAATGACTTACCGAAAAAGCTCAAACTTCCTCCGAAGCAAGCGACTTAGGCAAGACTTAAAAATGGAAGAAGCTTTGAAGAGGCAATCATCAAATGCACAATCACTCAGGTGAAAACAATTTTCATTTCATTAACATTTAGGAAGTTTCCAAAAAGAAAGGTGCCCTGATGCTAGAAAAGCAAATACAAGATGGATGAGAATTTATTCCTCATTCAAAGAGAAAGCCCCTACTTCATCATTGCTATTGCCAGGAAGGAGATGTCCAAAATCCAGCTTTGGGACCATCCACTTCATGTGGACCTTGCAATCATTGAAGCCCTAGACAAAGGCAATAGTAACGACATTGATGACCTCCTCCTCATATTCCGTCGAGGCTTTAAAGTGGTTGATGTAGAGGTCTCGGACTATATCAGGAATCTATAAGGAAAAGTTGGAAGCCGTGACATCCCCACTAGGTTGGGAAGGGCTAATCCTAGCCCAACAGAGGGGCACTAGTTGACTCCCAAGTGATAGTAGGGAATCGCTCTAACTCGGTGGTCCTCGCTCTTTTGGATGAGGATTCCTCACGGATGACGGCGATTCTTCCTTGACCAGTTACTTCATAGACCACATCGATGGCATCATGGTTGCACAAGAGGGGACGGAGGGAGGATTTTGATGAATAACTATAGAAAGAAGAGAGGCTAGACTGTTGAAATCCTGCCAAGCAAATGGCCTCCTTATATAAATCTTGAATGGCATGGGTGCGGCCACCCAACGGCTAAACCGCAACCACTCCCAAAATGATGGGCTATGAAACTGTTCGGTTCTACAGACAATCATGAAAAGGGACTTTAGAAAATTTTCACAATCCAACATATGGCAAATCCTGACAGACCCAAAGTAATTTCCTGAGTTAATACTCCGAGAGCTGTACTAAACAGTCTCGAGTGGGTGATCAGCAACCATCGGCCCTTGGCCTTCAGAGACTGAATTAATGGACCACCTCAAGCCACCTGTGCTTCATTAATGCACTGAGATTTTCAAAGCACCAAGTCTCCCCAAATCATCATGGCCCGACTTGTGAAGTGGCAAATCAATGGCCAAATGGGATAGCACCACGAACCTCCTAAAAGCTGATAGCTCGAATTCACCTACTCAATCAAGCCTTGAGGACACATCATCCCTGAAGACTACTTCTTTAGCCCGAAGCCACTACTTTAGACTCAAAATAGAGGGCAAGTGCTATGTGGTCGTGCCACCTCAGTAGTGATTCTCAGGACTCATCCTCAAAATCTTAGGACGGCAAGAATACTGAACTAATGATGGGTAGTTCACCAAAGATGCGATGGCAAAATGATCGCACCAACTTGGTGACCCTCTGACCCCTGGATCAGAGCATGATCGACCTCTAGATCTGCTGGAATAAAACCCGCAAGCTTTATTGACCTCCAAATCAGGATATTATCGATTATTAAGGATAAAGTCCTGTGGATCGCATTGACGCAGAACAGAATAGGATGATATCTCACCTACATGTTGGCCTCATCCTATAAGCTCTACTTGCCATATGGGAAAGCAATTGGAATATCCCAATGAGCTCTCAGAATGTGGTTATGTGGGTATAACAGACACCCACGACTAACAACTTATAGGCTTAAGCCTAACAACCTACAGATTAGGATATAACAAACTTTGGTACCTCTCTATATAAAAAGATAAAAGAGGAACCCTCAGAAGAGGACTCTGGTGTGCTACTTTAGGAGACCATACTCTCTCTTTTTATTCTATGCTCAAAGCTCCGACTGACTTGACATGGGTTCTCCCTGCTGGAGGCCCCCACCATCTCCTCCGATGCAAGCAGATTTTTCTTCTTGTAGGCCCCATCCAATGTCCTGGCACCATGGTTTACGCCTCCATCATTAGCCACATCAGCACCCCAGAGCCGTGATGCAATAGGTCCTTAACTTTAGACCTTTGTATGATTTAGCCTAGCCATGTTCAAGACTTCTAATTTTCCTCATGATGTGTCGACAAAGGTGTTGGATGTATGTCCTAGAAGCCAATCTTGACTGACGCATATCATATTACTAGGATATAATTTTGTACTTAAAGAGCACTTATATTTTCATTCATATTTTATGTATCTATGAATCATCCAAGTGATTAACAAGACGATGACATATATTCTCAAAGAGTTGAGAATTTGAGACATGTATCGTTGATGGTTAATTTCTAAATTGCTCTTGATCATAGGATCATCATGGGGATGATGAATGATTCGGATAGACCAGTGCACGGATCGCTTCCTTTGGATAGATAAGTCTCAAGTCTGTGGTATAGTGATACTGGAGTGAGAATGCAGGTGGTTGTTAGAGAATAACTAGCACTGAGAGTGATCAATATGAAAAATCACATAGATGTCTACTCACTCGTTAGTGACTTTCTCGATGCTGCAGTGGTGTGACTGATCTTTTGATCTGTAGTATTATAGTTGCTCGCAGTGTGGCTGCTGGAGTTTGACTACACATAAATATTGACTCAATGAGTCTTTATAGTGGATGTTAGCGATAGTTGGTCTACTATAGGAGTAGGGTGTGTACTTAGATAAAATCTATCGATCCTAGCAGAAGGAAGTAGTCCTATAAGATTTAAGAAGCTCAGTCCTTAAGTCTATGGCTATAGCAGTGTGATTAATGAAAAAGAGTTTTCATGAAAATCACACATGGACTCGAGTTGATTGAATCTATCATATGATCGATGATGAGGTTTGATGATTTATTCATGACCTGTCATCTGGTCGGGACTCACGATAGAGAAACTGTATCATACGTTAACTGCATCTAGAGGTTCATCACCTTTTATTCTGCTGGATTGTCACTACATACTGCTAAGTGTCACTGATGGATTGTGAGATCCACGAGTATCATCTCGATGATCGATGATCCTTGATGGATAGATTTGAAATGGTTTCAACCCATTGAAAGGAG
>KE504774.1:150334-166944 GCA_000441515.1 Elaeis oleifera | reverse complement strand
CAGCCGATCTGGCATCTAGGGCACACATCTAACACAGTATACCTTCTGAAGGTATGTCTGACCTGCTCGTTATTGAAACTAACCTTATGATTTCTTCAACTTCCAGTTAGATTATAGACTCTAGCTTTAGTGCTCATCTATGTACTTTTATGCAAGATCTAGAGGAAAGTAGAAGGCTGAGGAAAGAAAAATAACCCTACGAGTCAAAAATAGAGCAAGAGTTACTGCTGTGACTGTGGAGACCTATCCTCTACGACTACCATCTAGTTTTAATTTAATTCTTAGAGATTGTTATTTTGCATCTGCTACTAGTAGAAATTTAATCTGTGTTTCACCTCTAACACAGGACAATTATGTATTAGATTTCAATAAAGATTACTGTACCATTTATTGAGAATAAATGGTTGGATGTGATTTTTTAATTGACAATCTCTATCATTTACATATTGATGTATCTGTGAACATAATCGAGTAGAAAGTGAATGCTATAAGATCTAAAAGATCTAGAGGTGAATAACCATAAGTATATATGGCATCTTAGGCTAGGTCATATAGGAGAAGAAAGAATTAACAGATTGAAGAAAGATGAGCTCTTGGGCTCATTGACTATTGAATCATATATGATCTATGAATTCTACCTTCAAAAAAAATGACCAAGCTGCCTTTTGTGGGACAAAAAAAAGATCATTGAGATACTTGTCCTGGTACATACTGACATGTGCGACCCATTCGATGTACCGATCAGATGAGATTATTTCTACTTCATCATTTTTATCGATGATTATTCACGGTATGGATATATATATCTTATGAGACACAAATCTGAAGCTTTTGAAAAGTTTAAGAAATTCAAAAAAGAAGTAGTTGAAGGAAACAGTAGGTGGTTTCATGTATGATTTTCAAAATTTTTTTGAATCTAAAGATAGCGAAAGAATTCTAGATTAAATAATTTAGTCTAGTATGCATAAGATCTAATCTTAAAACTACCTACGTATGGATCGATGACATGACAGAAATACATAATCTAAATCTGAATGCTACAGATCATATCTGAATAGTAGATCGTATCTACAAGGATAGTGAGATCAAATCTCATCATCTGAGCATGGGCAAATTTTCACCGTAGCTGATTTCTGTGGACTTAATAGTTGCTCCTAGCCACATAGATGTCCAGCCTCTATGAGTATCCACACGAAGCTCCGATCCAATCAAAGGTTGATGATGAACTCCCTGGGTGCTAGCTCCTTTATAGAGTTCCTTCTTGATGGCTGATCTGACTTGGAGGAAGAAGTGAAGGAAGAAGGTGAAGGGAGAACAATCTTCTCTCTTTTTTTTCTCTCTTCCTAAAACTCCCACGCCTTTGATCTAAATCCCCACGCCCAAAAGAGCCTCACATCCTCTCTTTTCTTAGTTGAAAATTGATTTTTCATGACTAAAAAACTTCTGTTGTCACACAGAAAGAGAGAGCACTTAAAGATGGTGACAAAGATGTAGGATAAGATAAGATAGGGTTGGTTTGGTTTAAACACAAAACCCTTTTAATTTAAACTCTAACTTATCTTATCATATCCAAGGGAGGGCGACAAAAAGGCTATTGGCATAGTGAATTTTTCACGCAAAACATTTTGGCGGGATAGAAAAAATGCATGGAGAAATGAGGTGGCGCAAGGGATATGATTTTATCCAGTTCGAGTTCTTATTTGGTCCAATTTGATCTTAACTAAATCCAATTTAGCTAGATCCAAATAGACAAGAGTGAACCTAATCTAATTAGGCTTCTAATCTTTATAATTAAATTTAATTAGTTAGAAATTAATTGAACCCAAGTCCTGATCAAATCAGGAATTAATCTTCCTTAATGATTAGGTTATCTTATAATTTAATCGGATCAAACCTAATCGAATCCAATTCAATTAGACTTGATTCGAACCTCTTTGCTTCTTCAAATTGAGTTAATCAGTAATCTAATTGCTAATTAATCTTCTTATAATGCACTAATCCTTAGCAAATCATATTATGGCAACCTTTGTATAAGGTTAATCATCAATCATATTGACGATTATACCCTTCAATGATTCATAATCATTGATCACCCATCTGATCAGATAGAATATTTTTGTGCGTGACCCCATGAGTTCGAACACTAAGTCAGTAGTATAGGAATAAATTTCTGTACTAATTGAAGTGACCATCTAGCAATGATATCCCACTCCGGATGGGTCGAATTATTGTAAAGCAACATTCAAAAATCTTAGAATATGATTACCATATAATTCATCCCTTTGACCCTCAATGCTCAGGATTGCTTCAGAATTAAACTGTCAACTCTTAATCAGTTCATTCATATTATGTCTCAACCTTATAAATCCTGTGACTCCTCACAAAGATTATTCTGATCAAGATTTTACTAAATTGAAATACAGTGAAGTATTATCTCCAACAACTTGGAGCAATCAATTCTATCTTGACTCACACATAGACTTTGCAAGTACTTGACTATGCCAAAAAATCTTCCATCACTATATTAGAAATATAGATAGTCCGGTACCAAAGCATAGTAAGTTGTTTGCAAGTTACCGTGGTAATCTCAAGTCGGAGGGACAATTATACCCATATCCTTCGTGAGCTACTCTTGACAATAGAGTGCTCCACAGTTGGATCAAGTTCAGTGCAAATGTACTCCTATATTTTATCTGCATGCCATACCAGTATCTCCACATTCTTTGGTTACAAGAATAACTAGTCCATATGGCACACAACAATCTATATTTGATAAATATTATTGTCTAAGTTAATAAAGTATCATTTGATCACGAATAAGTTTAAGAACTATTCGATAAATCCTTCTTTATCGATTAAAATAGTTCTATGAACTTTATTATAATAAAAAATTTAAAAAAAGAAGATGCATAGATTATGATGAACTGTCAAATAATTTTATTAATTTATAATTTATATATAATTTACATACAATGAGCACAATCGTCTACAAATAGATAATTGGCTTTAGAATATAATTTTCAATAACTTTCACTTGGACTAAAGCCAATCAGAATAGTATCTAATGCTCATCTTCCACTTGTGGTCATTGAACTCTTTGATTTCGAGGATTTTAGTAAATAGATTGGTCAATTTTTTTTCCACTTTTGAAGCTCGATGTCACCTCGATCAACGATCTCTCGAACAAGATGATAGCGACGTAAAATATATTTAGTTCTCTTATGAGACTTCGATTCTTTAGCTTAAGCTATGGCTCTAGTACTGTCACAATACAAAAGAATAGGACCATCAACAGAGGATGTCACTCTAAGTTCGTTGATGAACTTTCTCAACCAAACACCTTCTTTGGCAACATCTGATGCTGCAATATACTCTGCCTCACATACAGAATCGGCTATAGTGTACTGCTTAAAATTTTTCTAGCATATCGTCCGATCATTCAGGGTAAATATATAATCCGATATACTTTTGCTGTCATCAAGGTCTGACTAAAATTAAATCTATATATCCCACAAGTTTTAAGTCAGTATCTCCATAAATGAGCCATTAGTCCTTAGTATTTCTCAAATACTTAAGGATTATCTTTATAACTTTCCAATGGTTCTCATCAGGATCAGACTGGTACCTACTCGCTACCTCTAGTAAGAAGGCCACATCTGATTTTATACATATCATAGTGTACATGATAGATCCTACTGTCGAGACATATGGGATTTTACTCATACGCTCTCTCTCTTGTGGAGTTGTCGGACAATCCTTCTTAGAGAAAATTTTTTTGACCTATCGATAGATAGCCTTTTTTGAAATTTATCATGCTGAACCATTTTAGTACGATATCAATGTACGTGGATTGGAACAATCTAAGCAGGCTTTTAGATCTATCTCTATAGATCTTCATCCCTAGGATGTAGGATGCTTCTCTCAAATCTTTCATGGAGAACTGAGATGACAGCTATAGCTTTACACTTTGTAGAGTGGGGATGTCATTCTCAATTAAGAGAATGTCATCTACATAAAGTATAAAGAAATAACTACAGAATTATTAGCCCATTTATAGATACAGGATTTTTCTTCATTCTTAATGAAGCCATACGTTCTGATCATTTTATCAAAATGCATATTTTAACTTCGAGATGCTTGCTTCAATCCATAAATGGATCTCTGAAGCTTACACACTTTTGATTTATTTGTGGATGTGAACCCTTCAGATTATATCATATACACATTTTCTTTCAGCTCTCTATTTAGAAAAATCGTCTTGACACTTATTTGTCAGATTTCATAATCTAGATGTGCCACTATCGTAAACATAATTCGAATGGATTTGAGTATTGCCACAGGAGAAAATATCTCGTCATAGTCAATTCCATAACATTGACGATATCTCTTGATAACCAAACGGACTTTGTAGGTCTCCACCTTCTCGTCTACACCCTTTTCTTTTTGAATATCTATTTGCACCTTATGGATTTTATCTCTTCAAATGGATCAACGAGTGTCCATATATTATTGATCTTCATGGATTCTATTTCGAACTTCATGATTTCGAGCCACTTATCAGAGTCAGACCTTTGCATAGCATCCATATAGGTGATCGAATCCTCATTATTTTTATCTAATTCAATAGAATCATCATCTTAAATCAAGAAATCGTAGTATCTGTCTGACTGACGTAGTACTCTATCGGATCTCCTTAAAGATGCCTCTACAATAGGCTCCGAATTTGATCTAATCAAATTCAGTTCTGTATTTTTACTTATCTGTGTCGATTCTTCTAGCTGTCGAACTTCATCAAGTTTGATCCTAGTGACATTATTTCCTTCCCTAAAATTTTTTTTCTAAAAAGACTATCCTATTACTCACGAATACCTTTTATTCATTAGTATGGTAGAATAATATCATCTTATTTTTTAAGGTACCCTATAAATAAGTACTTATCGAATCGAGATCCAAGCTTAACGGTCTGCAAATATTTGACATAAGTCAGACAACCCCAAACCCTAAGGTGAGAGAGTGTCGGTTTATGCTCGATCCATATTTCATATGAAGTTTTTGTGACAAATTTGCTTGAAATATTATTCAGAATAAAATAAGCAGTCTCAAGAGCATAATCCCAAAAAAAATTGACAGACTTGTAAATCCTATCATGGATCTAGCCATATCTAATAGAGTTTGATTCTTCCTTTCTGACACCTCATTATGTTGTGGTGTCTCAAGAGGGATCCATTGCGAGAGAATCTCATTTTTTTCTAAATATTTTAAAAATTATTAAAAGATATTCACCTCCTCAATCTGATCGAAGAGTTTTAATACTCTTCTCAGTTTATTTTCTACTTCATTATGAAATCATTTGAACATTTCAAATGATTCAGACTTATGCTTCATTAGATGGATGTACCCATACCTAGATAGATCATCAGTAAAAGTAATGAAGTAATTATACCCTCCTTTAGCACTTATGTTCATGGATCCACATACATCAGTATGTACTAGACTCAGAACATTACTGGTCCGTTCATCCTTTTCAGTAAAGAGTGACTTAGTCATCTTCTAAGGAGATAGAACTCATAGGTCGGCAATGATTCACAATCATTGATGTCGAAGATTTTCTCTTTAGTTAATCTGTTTATCCTATTTTTATTAATATGACCGAGCCTACAATGTCAAAGATAGGCATCCATGATATTGTCTAATCTAGGGTGTTTGCTCGATGTATACATTATACTCACAGACTGTGATAAAATATATATACCATTTCTTAATTATCCATGCATAATTATAATACCATTCACAATGATATCATAAAATTATTTTTATTAAAAAATTATATCCATTCTTAGCCAAAGGCCTACAGAATTACATTTAATAAGAACGATGGATAATAATGATAATCACTTAACATGATAATATTTGAATTTAAATAAGCTTGACAATTCCTAAACTAAGACTGGAACATAACTTCCATCTCTAACGTTCAGAAATCTCTCACAGTCTTCAAACTTTCTACTGATCTGAAGTCTCTGCAATGAATTACAAATGTTAATTAGACTTCTAGTATCCAATACCCAGGTAGTAATATCACAAATAGAAAATTACAAGGTGTCATCATATGAATATCTTGACCAGCAATCGTTTGCTCATTCCTCTTGCTAGGCCTGTTGGGGTCAAAGAAGTAAGATATTGAAGATAATTCCTCTTCCAGTGCCCCAACTTCTTACAAAAGAAATATTCTGCTTGACTCTGATCTGCTTTGGACTTTTCGATCTAATTGGGCCTAGAAGCGCCAGCATGATTCTTCTTCTGCACCTTCTTCTTCTTTCCTTTCTTAAAGGACCGACGCCCTATTAAGGATCCACCTACCACATTAACCGACTTTTTGTGAAGCTGATTGTCTTTCTCAAAAGTCTGCAGTAATCCTAGCAAATCATGGTAGTTTACTATAGACTTGGTCATTCTGTAATGACTTAAGAAGGGAGGTAGGACTTAGGGAGCAAGTTCAGAATAGCATCCTTGGCTAACTGTTCATGCAACAGAAAGCCAAGATTGCTAAGGTGCTTGATCTACTCAATCATGTACAGTACATGATCCATGATCGAAGCTCCTTCTCGCATCCAGATATTGAACACTGCACAGAAGATTTTGTGTCTCTCGATATCATCAGGGGTGCCGAAAGACTCGTTCAATACTTGAAGTATTTTCTCAGACTATGCATCCTCGAATTTACGACTAAATTCATCGCTACCCTCATAATGCATCGTACCGTAGTTCGATCATTTAGCCACTTCTGATAAGTATCTCTGACCGCGCCACATGCATTAGGCGTAGGTTGTTCAGGTATAGGATCCGTAAGGACATACAGAATCCTTTCATGCTCCAGAACAATCTTAAGTTTTCGATACCAACTATCAAAATTTGATCCCATGAGCTTATCACTGTCTAACAATGAGCGAAGCGACAAAGTACTAGCCATTAACTAAAAAAAAATAAAGATCTAATTAGTATATGAATTATTTAAGTCTAAAGACTTAGACTTTAGTCTAAAAGTTTCTCTCACTATTTTATACAAATTGATAGCCTCTACCTCTAATTTGAAGAATTACTTTAATCCCTTAATAGGTACTAAAATTCACACAGACTGCATACAGGCTTGAGGAAGACTTGGCCAACCTATATGCATCTACAGATAGGTTCTTAACCAATTATCTCTGAGTAATTTTAGTAATATATTTTGCCCCAGGCACCTCTTCAACAGGTGTAAGACATCTCCACTGAAAGTCCTGGTTAAGTCCAACTATTAACATGAACATACTCAATGGATCTAACTAATGAATGATCAGGCCTGAGGAAAGCTCTAACCAACTCAACCATTCATCAGATAGTCACAATAGAGTCATCATATAATGCATGATAATTTCAATATTCAGATGAACATCACACATAAGGCACCTCCAATGTTTACTTAAACTATTGGACCCATTACCATTCACCTTAATGGGAGGCTATGAACTAGTTATCTCCATAATAATTTATTTTAAGGATCTAATAATTTAGAAGATTTAATTATATATTTTAGAATCAAGAGAAGAAATTAATCAGCAATCAAAAATCCTCCTATTGACTTTATAAAGTCTTTAAAGAGGACTAAAGATAAGCTGATCCAGAGACACTTAAATCAGTCAAACTAATTTACCTAGATAGTATGGGTGAATCCGAATCACTAAGCGATCTAATCAAAATCAGATTGACCATATTGGTTAGATAAGTAGAGATCAGCAGGAGGATCCTCATTTCTTTCCTTAGACACCAATGTAATTGACCAGAAAAGAGAACAGACCTAATTAAAAACTCATTTCAACCACTTGCCTTAGACACCAATTGGTTTATCAGTTTTGATTTGATCAGTCTTAGGACACAGGTTCAACCTCTAAGCTAGCAATCAGATTCATTTGGTCTAATCAAAGATATAGACTTGACCAACTACAACTATTGAGTTTGATCTAGAGAAATTTGACCTAACTAATTCAACTCTTGGTTAGATTTAATCAATTTCTCAATTTAGTTCATAATCTATTTGATTTTAACTCTAGGTCTAACCTAGTCAAATAGATCAGATTCAAGTTAACCCATTCTCAAAACCCCATGTATAATGCAATGATTTTAGATCTTAAAATTCTCAATTTTAGATCACTTAATTTCATATCTTAATTCTCAATGAAGTGCATAATGAACATAGATTTAGTTTAGATGTTGAAATAATTTCAAATGTAAAACTGTTTTACAAAGAATTTTATGAAAGATTTTCTGTCCATTAAATTGAGTCGACTCACTCTGGACTGAGTCGACTCATCATAGTGAGTCGACTCAACATTAAGACATAGTTGACTCATTAGTGATGAACAAAATCATTTTCTCAGCCTGCACAACTGAGTCAGCTCATCTACAAAATGAGTCGACTCACCAGGATTTTGAGTTGACTCAAATCAAAATTAAATTGACTCAATAGGCATGCCAGCAAGAGATTTCATGTTTCAGATTATCAAAAATAGTAGAAATTAAATCATAATTTTTTTAGATCTAATCTAAACATACTTATAATTTCAATTTTCAGATCTAATTATAGATCATGAGTCTTCTTTTTGTGGTTCTTCTTCATGAGACATCATAAGCGATACCCCTACATACCATAAGAAAATTCATTGATTGAGTAAGAGAAAATTTTAATCCTTACTTCCTCTTATGATCGGACGGCCATAGTGATGTACCCATTCTGAGTACTAGGCTACTAAGATATTAAACTAGATCTACATATCTAATATGCTAGCATATATCTCATATATCCAAAAAATCAGATCTAGTCTAATATGCTGAAATTTAATCTAAACATGCTTAGAATTTAGATCCAATCTAAACAATTTTAGATCTGTTCATGCAATTTTGTTCATGTCAAACAACCTGCTCTGATACCATTTGAAAGAAATAGTAGATGGTTTCATGCATGATTTTCAAAACTTCGAATCTAAAGGTAGTGGAATAATTCTAGATTAAATAATTTAGTCTAGCATGCATAAGATCTAATCTTAAAACTACCTACGCATGGATCAATGACATGATAGAAATGCATAATCTAAATCTGAATGCTACAGACCATATCTGAGTAGTAGATCATATCTACAAGGACAGTGAGATCAGATCTCATCACCTGAGCATGGATCGATTTTCACCATAACTGATTTCTATGGATTTGATAGTTGCTCCGAGCCACACAGATGTTTGACCTCTACGAGTATCTATACGAAGCTCCGATCCGATTAGAGGTTGATGATGAACATCTTGAGGTCTAGCTCCCTTATAGAGTTTCCTCTTGATGGCTGATCTGACTTGGAGGAAGAAGTGATGGAAGAAGGTGAAGGGAGAACAATCTTCTCTCTTTCTTTCTCTCTTCCTAAAACTCCCATGCCTATGATCTAAATCCCCATGCTCAAAAGTGCCTCGCATCCTCTCTTTTTCTTAGTGGAAAACTGATTTTTTACTACTAAAACCAACTATTGTCACATAAAAAGAGAGAGCACTTAAAGATGGCAATAAGGAGGTAGGATAAGATAAGATAGGGTTAGTTTTGGTTTAAACTCAAAACCCTTTTAAATTTAAACTCTAACCTATCTTATCATATCCAAGGGAGGCGATAAAAGGCTATTGGCATGGTGAATTTTTCATGCAAAATATTTTGGCATGACAGAAAAAATGCATGGAGAAATGAGGTGGTGCAAGGGATAAGATTTAATCCAGTTCGAGTTCTTATTTGGTCCAATTCGGTCTTAACCAAATCCAATTTGATTAGACCCAAATAGATAAGAGTGAACCTAATCCAATTAGGCTCCTAATCTCCATAATTAAATTTAATCTAGTTAGAAATTAATTGAACCTAAGTTCTGATCAAATCAAAATTAATTTTCTTAGCGATTAGGTTATCTTATAACCTAATCGGATCAAATCCAATCAATCCAATTTAGTTAGACTTGATTCGAACCTCTTTGCTCAATCAAATTGAGTTAACCAGCAATCCAATTACTAATTAATCTTTCTGTAATTCACTAACTCTTAGCAAATTATATTATAGCAATCTTTGCATAAGGTTAATCATCAATTATATTGATGATTATATCCTTCAACGATTCATAATCATTGATTAGCCATCTGATCAGATAAGAACTACTTTTGTATGTGACCTCATAGGTTCGAATACTAAGTCGGTAGTATAGAAATAATTTTTATACTAATTGAAGTGATTATCTACTAATGATACCTGATGTCCAGATAGGTCAAATTATTGTAAAGCAATATTCAAGAACTTTGAAATATGATTATCGTATAATTCATCCTTTTGACTCTCAATGCTTAGAATGACTTCAGAATTAAACTGTCAACTCTTAATTAGTTCATTCGTATTATGTCTCAACCTTATAAATTCTCTGACTCCTCACAAAGATTATCCTGATCAAGTTTTACTAATTGGAACACAGTGAAGCATTATCTCCAATAACTTAGAGCAGTCAATTTCATCTTGACTCACGTAGACTTTATAAGGATTTGACTGTGCCTAAAAATTTTTTATCACTGTATTGGAAATATAGATAGTCCGGCACCAAAGCACAGTGAGTTGCTTGAAAGTTACTGTGGTGATCTTAGATCGAAGGTACAATTATACCCATATCCTTCATAAGCTACTCTTGACAGTAGAATGCTCCGTAGTTGAATCAAATTTAGTGCAAATATAATCCTACATTTCACCTGCATGTCATACCAGTGTCTCTATATTTGGTTACGAGGACAACTAATCCATATGACATACAATGATCTATACTTGATAAACATTATCATCTAAGTTAATAACGTATCATTTGACCGTGAACAAGTTAAGAACTATTCGATAAATCCTTCTTTATCGATTAAAATAGTTCTAAGAACTTTATATTAATAAAAGAGTTCTAAAAAGAAAGATGCACAGATTATGATGAACTATCAAATAACTTTTATTAATTTATAATTCATATACAATATACATACAATGAGCATAATTATTTACAGATAGACAATTAACTTTAGGATATAATTTCAACAGTAAAAAGTAAACTAAAAAATTTAAAGGTTCTTTAATTAGATCGAGGAGGTGAATACTATAGTGGAGAATTTCTAAGTTATCTTAAAAAAATGACATAGTCTCACAATAGAGTCCACATGGAATGCCTCAACTCAATAGGATTTCGAAATGAAGAAATCGAATCTTATTGGATATGGTTCGGTCCATGATGAGCTTCACTGACCTTCTCTTATTCTTTGAAAATATAGTTTACTTATCATTAATTACCTGTTGAATAGGATTTCTTTAAAATCATTTCTACCACATTATATAAGATATGGCATGATCAGAAATCAAGTCTTGATGATACAAGATTTGGAGATGTCGGCCTATACAAAAGACTACAGGCAGGCAATTAAAGGCCAGGTCTATAAAACTCATTTCATAGGGTATCCTAAGGAATCTTTAAGATATTATTTCTACTTTTCAGAGGATCACAATATGATTGTGAGCCAACATGCTATCTTTCTAAAAGATAGTTCATCCAAAATGAAAGTAGTGGGAGACAGATTGGGCTCGAAAAGAAAGTCTCTGAGAGCAACAAGTCTTAGAACTTGTGGAATCTATTCAAGCTGAGCCAATACATGCACCTCTTCCTCCACCTCATAGATCTAGCAAAATTTTTCATCCTCTTGAGAGATACTTAGGTATCATCATAGAGAATGTAGAGAAAATGTTCCTTATTAGAAATGGGGTATATGAAAATGATTCTAAAATCTACAGTAAGACAATATCAGATATCAACTTCGAGAAATGGTTGAAGCTATGAAGTCAGAAATCGACTCAATGCACTCAAACCAAGTCGGGACCTTAGTGGATCCGTTAGAAGATATAGTATCTATTGGATGTACATGGATCTATAAGAGGAAGATTGATTCAGATAGAAAGGTAGAGACCTTTAAGATAAGGTTTGTGGCTAACGATTATAGTTAATACGAAGGCATTGAATATCAGAATATCTTTTTGTCGGTGACTATGCTGAAGTACATTCGAACATTGCTTGTGATTGCAGTATATCAAGATTATGAGATATGACAAATGGATGTGAAAACTATTTTTCTAAATAAATATCTTGAGAAAGTTATCTATATGGAACAACATCTAGATTTCACTTTTAATGATGGAAATCATAAAGTCTGCAAACTATAAAAATTATTTATGGACTCAAGCAAGCATCTCGAAGCTAGAACATCCGTTTCAATGATGTAATTAAATCATTTGATTTCATCAAGAATGAGAAGGAATCATGTGTGTTTAAGAAAATCAGTGGGAGTGCTGTTACTTTTCTCGTATTATACGCGGATGACATCCTCCTGATTGAAATAATATTTTATATTGATTTTAGTCAAAATATGATTGTCTAAGAAATTCTCCATAAAGGATCTTGGAGAAGCATCCTATATTTTGGGGATAAAGATCTATAGAGATAGATCAAAGAGGAATCTAGGTCTTTCATAGAAGATGCACATAGAAGAGGTGCTAAAAAAATTTAGCATGAAAAACTTCAAGAGGGGACTTCTGTCTTTCAGATATGAAATTCATCTCTCCAAGAAGATGTACTCCAACACATTGAAAGAGATACAGTGCATAAGCAAAATCTCTTGTGCTTCGACTATAGGAAGTCACATATATGCCATGTTATATACACAACCTGATATAACCCACGCTGTGAGTGTCACAAGTAGATATCAGTCGAATCCAGATAAAGAATAATGGATAGCTATGAAATGTATCCTTAAGTACTTAAGAAGGACTAAGGATATATTCTTGATCTTTGGAGAAAAAAATTGAGGGTGCAAGGATATATAGATTCAGAGTTTATGTCTGATATTGATGATCAAAAGTCAACATCAGGTTATATTTTCTTATGCAACGATGGTACTGTGAGTTGGAAAAATTTCAAGCAGCTTATTATAGCGGACTCCACCGTAGAAGCTGAGTATATCGCTGCATCAGAAGCTACTAAGGAGGTATTCTGATTTAGAAAGTTTGTTGCAGAGTTGGATGTGATGCCATCAAATACCAACCACTCTACTATGACAACAATGATACTGTAGTCTTAACTAAGGAGCCAAGGTCTCATCAAAAGTCCAAGTACATAAATTGATGATTTCATCTCATCTACGATTATCTCGAAAAAAAGTATATCGAGGTACAAAGAGTAGACACCATGGATAACATGACAAACCTAGTGATTAAGCAGTTGAGCCAGCAAAAGATTGAAGTCTACCTTGAAAAGATAAGCTTAGATTTATGGCCAATTGATTTTAGTGCAAGTGAGAGATTATTAGATGTATATCATAGAAGCCAATTAGATTGACACATATAAATTTTTAAGGATATAATTTATATATTTTGATTTTAATGAATAAAATTTGAGTTTATTTTCATTTATATTTTTGTGTCCATGAATCATCCAAGAGATTAATAAGATGATGACAAATATTCTCAAGAGTTGAGAATTTGAGGCATGTGTCATTGATGATTAATTTTTGAATACTCCGGATTAATGAATAATCATGAAGATGGTGATTAATTTGATCGGTGCGTAAGTCACTTCCTTTAGGATAGACGAGAGTCTACAATATGGAGACATTGGAGTGAGAGTATAGGTGTTTGCTAGAGAATAAAGACACCAAGCATGATCAATACAAAAAATCAGTTGGATGGCTATCCGCTCGTCAATGACTTACTCAATAGTACAGTAGTGTGTCTAGTCTTTAGATTTGTGGTGCCTCAGCTATTCACAATAAGATTGCTATAGTTTGACGGTACATAAATTTGATCTCTAACCATATAGATCTTTGTAGTACATATTGGTTATAGTAAGTTCATTGTAGGGATAGGATGTGCATCTAGATGGAATCTATCATCCTTGGTAGATAAGGTAGATGGTCCTATATAATTTATGAGACTGAGTTTAGAAGACATTGGCCAAGGCAGTATGCATAGTGGAAAGGAGTTTTCACATACTTCACATCAGGAACTCAAGTCGAATAAATCCTACATATGATAGGTGTTGTGGTTTAACGAGTAATCTATAATCTTAATCTTATTAGGATCCTGATAGAAGGACTGTATCACATGGTAACTGTACCTAGAGATTCATTTTTTATTCTGTTGGATTATCACTACATGCTGCTAGATGTCACTGATGGATTGTGGAAGCTACGAAGATTATCTTGATGATCGATGATTTTTATTGAAAAGATTGGAACTGTTCCAATGATGTTGTGATAGAGATCATAGCATATCTCACTATCAAACAAATAGAACATATGAAATTACACATAATAAGAGATTGAGACTGATCAGATGGTTGGATGATAATTAAGAATCATTATGAGATTCAGATTATCAATATAATTGATAATTAGACTAATTTGTAATTGTTACAAGTAGCAAGGACTTAATTGATAATGGTTAGCAGATTTAAGGAGGACTTATGTGTAAATATTGTACAACTTAATTTGACTAGATCAAATTAATTATGACTGAATTCAAATTGAATCAAATAGAAATTTGATTTAATTGAATTTAGATCAAGCTTTGGGCTTAGGTTATATGCGCCCAGAAGAGTTTGGATGTATCAGGTGTGTGACACCTGAACCAGGCCTCCCTAAATTATTTTGAGTTGGTTTTGACCAAGCCAAAAGGGTCCACACCCTAGAGTTTCTTGAATAAAACCCTATGCCCCACATTGAGGACCAATTAGAAAACTTTAACCCTCTCTCATATGGGTGGTACACTTGGGTTCATGAAAATCCTAGGTGCTCATTTAGCCATAAGAAGAAAGCTCCAAGAGATGGGCGGCAGCCATGAAGAATCCCTAGCCTTCAGGACTCTATTCAAGACAGTTCTCTAGGTTTTGGACTCTTATGGAGCCCTAAGATTTGTTTACCTATAGATAGGTAGCCACCCCAAGGCTTTTGATAATGCTAGAGGCTTGTGAAGCTCTCCCCTTTCTCTTGATTACTGCCCCATCCTCTCTCCTCTCTCGTCCACACCCAAGGCTTTTTCTCCTCTCCATCATCTTATTGAAATTCAGATTTCAGCAAGAAGGGTCAAGTAGAAGTCGAAATGTTGCTACAGTTCTCAAGGTATTAAGAACTTCCTCCATCAAGCAAAGATTCTGCAAGGGAGCTAGCACCTCAGAGAATCAAGAAGGTTGCTGATCAGTCCTCATCTCTATGTGGATACTTATAGAGTCCAGACACGTGCGTGACTAAAAGAGAACCTTATCACGATAATCACTCACGGAGATCATCTACCCACGCAAAGGTATGAGATAAGGAAAGTATTTTCTTACCATGATTTTTGAATCCTTTGCTTATGTTACATTGAGACTCTTGGATTAGATTTCTTCTCTAGTAAAACACCAGAGATCAGATCTCAGAGTTTTCTTCACATAAAGGTTTTAAAGTTCTTTATATTTCAGCTACTTTGATTCAAATAATTAAATTACTTTCCTTTCAACCTTCTCATATTTATTGACATATGAAGTTTTAATTAGTGAGATTAATGAAAAGCATGTGTGAAATACTGAGAAAATCCTTACAACAGCTGCATGGGAGGTCCTGGTGCATGCCATCTCTACTTTTGATGCTAACATAGTGACTTTTATAAGGGAACTCTAAGCTAGTGATTTCATGGTTGTCTTCTGCATACGAGCTCTTGGAGGGTCATCATCTCTTATTGGCTAATGTTTAGAGGCTCATTGTGTAGTGTTAATGCTATCCGATCATGTACATGTATAGAGAGAACAGTTGTGAGGATCCGTGTAAGTATATATTTAATCTCATATTCATTATTATTGAAAAAAATTTAGATATTTATATAAGATCAAGAATAAAAATATATCTTTGAGCTAATCTTTTTTGATAAGATCTTAGATTATCACAATTGGTGTCAGAGCCGACAACAACCTATAGTCTATATAGATTAGAAGATATTGTAGCACAAATTTATTGGGACTGACCACAATCCGATCGTAGTATCCATGAATGAATTTTTATAGATTTACATCCTTAGTCTCGCGAAGATACTAAGACTTAAATAAAAAAATATGTGAGGATTCGTGCAAGCGTATATTTAATCTCATATTGATTACTTATTGAAAAAAATTTGGATATTTATATAAGATCAACAAATGTAAAAAATACTTTCTATTTTTTTGGATGAGGTGCTAGATCATTGCAATAGCATAGCTGATTAAGTGGCATTCCATGTGATTGAGTATACCAGTAGTGTAGTTTGGATTTTTATAGATGAGGTATCCCATCGGCTCAATATTTTGATTATGTCAGCTGAATATGAATGTATTTATATTAAGCTTTTTAACGTAGCCTGTCCCAACAACAACAACAATAAAAATCAGACTAAGCACGTGCTCCCCGAGTCTCCACGTTTGTGTTGTACAAAGCAAAATACAACCCATGTAGCCATATATATATATATATATATATATATATAT
>KE504774.1:125827-137069 GCA_000441515.1 Elaeis oleifera | reverse complement strand
CATAAATATATTAATAAATTAATTCTCATAATAAAATATACTTTTTCATATCACATATACTGATCTTTATTTTATGAAAATATGATTTCATCAATAAAAGATCATATGCATGGAAAACATGAAATTTAAAATAAATAAGAAACGTAAGATCTACTTATCTCGATCATCCTAGATCTTTAGTCTTTTTTAAATGAATCAGATAATCTTATTTAAATATTAAATTATAATCAATTTTCTTTCAATGAGTTCAATAAAATTAAATAATGAAAGTGATCATTGATCAGATGGTCGGTCTGATAGGCTGTTCGGACACCAGAACAATTCAGGGCCTCCTAGCTGAGGATTCGATCCAAGCAACTCTGATCAAAGAATCATGGAGCATGGATTGTTTCAAAACTAAGATCGATCAATAAAATTCATCAATAGTAGGATTCAAAGATATTAGACAATCTCAATATGGGTTTGATATATGGCACAAATATTAAAGCAGTTTCAGATTATTTTGTCGGAGTCAACATAGGTTCTTAAAAGAGAAAGACATAACTTGATAGGGGTCCATAAGTATTCTTAGAGAGAGAAAGTAGATAAAGAGAGAGAAAATAGAGAGAGAAAGTGGAGAGAGAATCTTGTATTTCTCAAAAGAGGAATCTATGATCAAAATCATCAAGCATCATATCATGATAACTCCATAAGGATTAATGGTGATCAGATCTATAAATATATATGGTAAGAACCAGACTTGGATCGATAAATTGCACAGATATTAAAGTGAATCTAATTTTCTCCGAAAAGATCATTCAGATTCATAGTAGGGTCGATGGATCAGATAGAGAGAGAAAGAGAGAGGATAGAGAGAGAAAATCTTAGAGGAGAAAGATAAGAGAGAAAAGTATTTCTCTCTTTTCTTTTCTTTTTTTCCTTTTCTTCTCTTCTTGGCCAATTAAGGGAACAAAGGCTGATGACTTATGGTTGGGAGTCTGACGGTGACATAGACGACCGACGGTGGTGGAGCAAGGGATGGCCGATGGCAAGTAGCTGACCAATAAAAGAAATAAAAAACTCAAAAAATAGAGGATCGTCCTTTTTTCTTTAATTTTCTCGATTACCAACTAATCATCAATAGCCAAATCTTCGAAGAAAGAAGCTAAGGAGGTGGGGGTCATGACCCATGGCTGAGGCACTACAAACGGCAGTGCCGATGATCGAAAAAGAGAGAAATAGGGCCCGATCAAATAGAGAAAATAGAGCATCCATTCTTGGTGGGTTTTCTGACGAACTCGACGGTCGACGGCCATACGTGATGGTACAAGGAGAAAAAAAAGAGAAAGAGGGAGAGGCTTTTGCCTGAACTTCGGTGGTGTCTCCGACCTCGATTTTCGATGGGCATGAAGAGGGTATCAACGGCTTTAACAAGAAGAACCCAAAGAGAAAGAAGAGAGAGGAAGGCTAGTGCTCGATGCGGCTTGCTTAGGAGGGGAGGGAGTTTTATAGAGGAGAGGGGAGGCAGAAGCCTCCTCAGAATTGGCTTTCTCTTCAATGTATCCGAGCGGAAGAAGACTCCCAGCAGGATTCTTCAATGTATTTTTTTTCTTTGTTTCTTTCATTTTTTCTTTTTCATGCCTTAAGATTCGTGCAAGAGAGATTTTGAAGCTGGGCATCACATTCTATCCTTCTTAAAAAAAAATTTATCCTCGAAACTTGACATATTTGAGGTTTCGAATATTAAAATACATAATCCTCATACTGTCTTTAAGCTTCCAAATTATCTACATCTCAAAGTGCTTGTTTCATAAATCCTCAACATAAATAACTATATGATATTTCAAACTAGATTATTTCTATCCACAAGATAATAAATTTTTTGATCTCTTAATTTTGATTTAAATATTATAATCCTTTGCCTATGAAATTATTTGGTCTTGATTGATTTTATATGAAATCATAATCAATCCTATCTATTCTTAATAACATGGAAAATCTAAAGCATTAGATGCTCATTATAATCTACAAACTTCTTTATCTTTTAACTTTATATATGATGTAACAATTAAATTTTCATTGTAGAAAATCCTCGAATCCATTCAAATAAATGGAGTAATAATGTCAAAGCTAAGGAAAGGATATTTATATCCAAATATTTTACGTCCAAGCTCAACCAAGGAATATCAATTCACTAACCTTACACTTAAGATGCTTAAAATTCTTTTGACCATTTCTATAACAAAGAACCAATTACTAAAGATAGTATTGCAACATCTAAATGAGCCCAAGAATCAATAATCTTGTCCTTTCATTTGTCATTGGCAGTCTCTTTTTATAAAAGTTAAATCTCTATTCATATCACTTATTACATTAGTATTCTTAATTAGTTTTAGTATAATTCAACTATTGCACTTCTATTATGCACTCTGATATGAACCCATCGAATTCTCTAAGGCTATCGGATGATTTCTGGCAAAAGATCCAACCTTTCTTTTCTTTTATAGATAGAACTAAATAAAGCTTTAAGATTCTTTGTTTAATTATTCCTCGAGCATACCATATAAAATTAAATCTTGATCCACTTTCTATATTTAGAATCATTGCATAAGCTTGCACCTACTCATTTAGAATCCAATACATATAGAATTAATTTGGAGTGAGTTAATTCTAGATTTACTAGATAATTAGGATGACTCCAAACCAACCTTTCTTTGTAAAATGATTAACTCAAATCTCTAACAAATTAAAAAATTTTAAGTCAATATCATTATGAGTGAAATCAACTCGGTTATTTCTCTTAGAGCTCCTTTCACCATAATCCTTAACATTAATCAATAAATCCACCAAAGTCTCATCCCTCAAATATCAATCTCATATAAGTCTCTCAAAACTAATTCCTTCTTTAAATTCAATAACAATTACAAATTCTTTAGATCAGCTCAGAAATCTAAACTTTAACTTATAATAATTAATACACCACAATATCTTCAACAAATATAAGGAAGATCAAGTAATCTAATCCATCAATAGATCAAATATATTATTTTATTTATATACAAATTTCATATATGATCCTCTTATAGATTCAATGCTCAAAAAAAAATTTCTCTTGTATGATGCATTTCTTTCTTAGGCCACGTCCTAAACAAATTCCTTCTAATAAATCCAAAATTATAATGATCAAATAATTGATATCAAAATAAGAAAATTCATCATAATATTTACCCATATCAAGTTTGGAATTTCAAAATCATAATAATTGAACAAATATATACAACACAACATAACTTATCTGTATAATATCCTATGTTCAAAGGTCAACACCTCTTAAATTTAGATCAAACATACTTATTGAAATTCAAGACATAACTTATTAGTTCAATTATACACATCGTATGCCCCTAAATAAATTCCATCACAATACCTATTAATCTAAAATCCAATCTTTGAATCCTTTAGGCTACATCTATCATGTCCTTAGTGATCATAATTCCATACTCAAATACCACTAAAGTTACAATCCTTAGTGATCATAATCTAAGCTTTGATATTACTTATATCATGTCCTAGTCACTTAATCTACAGTCTCAAGTAATCATAACCTAGGCTCTGATACTATAAAATATCACATCTCAAATCTAAGACATAATGTGGCCATACTACTGAGGGATACAGCCCACGATAATATGAAGTCAATCAATCATAATCAACTAAAATCTTTCATAAATAAAATATAATAAAAGATTCAATTCTATTATTCATCATATAATTAAATCAATATTGGTTCAGAGTATCTAAATTCAAAAGCAAGTACCAACTCAAATCTTAACATTCATAAATAGATAACTATAAGTCCATGATCATAAAATAAACTAAATTTTACTACAAAATTTTCAAGTTTACTATGTAGATCTTCAAGCTTAAATCCTTCATCAGTCCTAATCTTTTCTTCCATAAAAAAAATAAAAGATGTGAGCTATACTAGCTTAGTAAATAGAATCTGTACTTTCTTATCAGATCAAGCATAAGTTTTTCATAATAATATAATATTTTAAAAAAAATAAATAAATAAAATATTTCATAAAATATATAATAAAATAAATCATAAATCAATCATGCATGCATAAATCATGTATATTTCATAATCATGAATCATAAATCATTCTTATCATATATTCATATCATATTTCAAAATATTGCTCACAGATATTCATACTAAGATCACTATTATACCTGTGACAGGGTCATATTTTTTAATCGATAAAGTTCTTATTTTATCTGCCAACTTTATATCCATTGGTGGGCCATGTTTCGTATGGATGCTAGCTCCGAATGTCAATCTTACTATAGAGATTTATTCATAGCTATCTGAGAGCTTTTAAAATTTTTATATTTTTTTCATAAATATACATATACATAGATGAAAAATAATAAAACTCATACTTCATAATCATACTATTTTATAAACATATTTATGGAATCAATACTCATAATAAAATATACTTTTCATATCACATATACTGGTTTTATTTATAAAAATATGATTTCATCAACAAAAGATCATATGCATAAAAAATATAAAAATTTAAAATAAATAAGGAGCGTAAGATCTACTTATCTCGATCATCTTAGATCTTTAGTCTTTCTTAAATGAAACAGATAATCTTATTTAAAATATTAAATCATAATCAATTTTTTTTAATGAGTTCAATAAAATTAAATAATGAAAGTGATCATTGATCGGATGGTCGGTCTGATAGGCTGTTCAGACATCGAAATAATTCAAGATCTCCTAACTGAGGATCTGATCCAAGCAACTCTGATCAAGAAATCATGGAGTATGGATTGTATCAAAATCAAGATCAATCAATAGAATTCATCAATAGTAAGATTCAAAGTTATTAAATAAGCCCGACATAGATTTGACATATGAAATAAATATCAAAGCAGTTTCAGATCATCTTATCGGAGTCAACATAGGTTTTTAAAAGAGGAAGACATGACTCAGTAGGGATCCATAAGTATTTTTAGAGAGAGAAAGTGGGTAAAGAGAGAGAAATAGAGAGAAAAATAGAGAGAGAATCTTCATATTTTCAAAAGAGAAATCTATGATCAAGATCATCAAGCATCGTATCATGATAACTCCATAAGGATTAACAGTGATCAGATCTATAAATATATAGTAAGGGTCATGCTTGGATCGACAAGTTGCACAGATATTAAAGCAAATCTGAATTTCTTCAAAAGGATCATATCAGATTCATAGTAGGATCGGTGGGTCAGATAAAGAGAGAAAGAGAGAGGGTAGAGAAAGAAATCTTAAAAGAGAGAGATAAGAGAGCGAAAAAAAATTTCTCTTTTCTCTTTTTTCCTTTTCTTTTCTTTCTTTTTCTTCTCTTCTTGGCCGATCAAGGGAACAAAGGTTGATGTCTTGTGGCTAGGAGTCCGATAGTGATATAGACGGCCGATGGTGGTGGAGCAAGGGATGGTCGGTGGCAAGTGGCCGATCAATAAAAGAAATAAAAAACTCAAAAAATAAGAGACTGCCCTCTCTTTTTTTGATTTTCAGATTACCAACCGATCATCGATGGCCAATCCTCTGGAGAAGGAAGCTAGGGAGGTAGGGGTCATGATCCATGGCTAAGGCACTGCAAACGGCAATGCCAATGGCTGGAAAAGGTAGAAATAGGGCCCAGCCAAACAAGAAAAGCAGAGCATCCATTCTTGGTGGGTTTTTCGACGAACCCGACAGCCGACAGCCAAGCACGATGGTATAGGTAGGAGGGAAAGAAAAGGGAAAGAGGAGAGAGGCTTTACCTTGACTTCGGTGGCATCTCCGGCCTCGATTTTTGATGGGCATGAAGAGGGTATTAGTGGCTTTAACAAGAAGAACCCAAAAGAAAGAAGAGGGAGGAAGGCTGGTGCTCGATGTGGCTTGCTTAGGAGGGGGAGAGGAGTTTTATAGAGAAGAGGGGAGGTTGAATCCTCCTTGAAATCAGCTTCCTCTTTGATGAATCCGAGTGGAAGAAGACTCCCAGCGGGAGTCTTCAACATTTTTTTGTTGCTTTGTTTCTTTCCTTTTTTTTCTCTTTCATGCCCTAAGATTCATGCAAGGGGGATTTTGGAGCTAGGAAGAGGAAGAATCTCTATGCAGTTACCTGGCACGTTTCAATGTAGTCATGCTAGAAGTGCACAATCTGGAGGAAGATGTTGTCATGTTGGTGCTGAAGTGAGGCCTCCGCAATGAGCACTTCATCTACTCCCTCGACAAGATATATCTGAAGGACTATGCCGACCTCCTGACCTAGGCCTGCAAGCACATGCGAGCTGAGGAGGGCTGGATTATGCATCGATAGGAGGAAGGTCAGATCTTCGGTAAAAAAAAGTATGCTGGAGGATGCACACCCACCCAGGCCAAAGTAGATTTTTCGAGTCAGCAAAAGCTCCACATATGAGAAGTCTACCTCGGTGCTACAACAGCTATTCCCCGCTGACCATCCCTCGAGCCCAAACCCTCATGAAGATCGAGAGTGAAGAGTACGTCTGTCGACCTCCACTAATGAAGACCCCCATCGACTCAGTAGAGCAAACGAAATACTGCCACTTCTATCGTGACCACGATTATGACACCAAGAAATATTTTCAACTGAGGGATGAGATCGAGATTCTCATCCACCGAGGCTATCTCAAAAAGTATGTTTAGGAGCAGTGAAATCAAACCTCTGACGAGCCACCCTGGCATCAATCTGATGAGGGTAACAACAACAATCGCCTGTTGGCTAGCATCATCAATACAATCTCAAACCTCGAAACTAACAAAGAGCAGGGAACTGGGTTAACACTGCTTCTATCCTCTAGGCTTAGAATGCCAAGGGCCTCCAAATGCACTACTAGTAAGACTTGTAACTACTCAGTTTCATTAATAAATTATCTTTCCACAAATTTCTATTTTGGCAAGTTAAAAGGTCGAATGACACCAAAGGGGTGACCCTCCGGTGACCCCATTCGACCATGAGGTGCTCCTCATCCGTAAATGAGACGAACGAAGGTCATAGATGTTGATAAAGGGGATAGCCCTCCGAGGACCCCATTAGGCTTAAACGATGCTCTTTGGCTACGAGAAGGTCAAGCAAAGTTCATTTCGATGCTCCTTGCCTATGGGCACGTCGACCGTAGGTCGACATGAGACTCCTTGCCTACGAATAGGTCAAGCACAGGTTGACTTGACTTTGGCCTAAATGATGCTCTGTCTATGGGCAGATCGAGTATAGATCGACCCGATACTCCTTGCCTACAGACAAGTCGAGCGCAGGTTGACTCGATGCTTCTTACCTATGGGCTGGTCAAGTGGAGAGGTCATGTTAACATCAGCCTACTCAGTGCTCCTCGCCATTGCCCAAGGGCAAGCACATCAATGAAAAAATGACCCCCCTAGGGACTTCGGCCAATCAACCAATGCTCCTTGATGAGTCGAGCAAGTCATGCATGTAGCAAGAAGTTTTGGATGATGATTCAAGACGACAATAATAATCATGCCGTAGAATAAAGAAGATATTATTGGATAAAGGGAACATTCATTCCATAAAAGCAGTATTGTTGGTACAAAGGCAACAATGACGGAGAAAGAAAAGCTACAAAATTAGAGCTCCATCGATGTCCTCAGTTGCCAATCTCGATCTGTGCCTCAAGGTCCTCAGAGATGTTTGTGCGAGAGGACCTCCACCAGAAGAGAATGCCAATCCTTAGGAAGGACTCGACAAGGGCATAGCATATGCCCTCTCGAAAACCTATCCACCTCCAGGATATTTCACTGAGGATGGTCGGAAGGCTATCTCGTCGGGGAGGGAGGAGCAACCCCCTAGAAAGGTTGAAGACCTCTCAGTGGAGTGCAACACCGAAGCAACCTCCAATGACCACTGGTCCGACTCCCTCACCAAAATGGTGGATATTTCTAATGCCTCTCATACCAAATCAAACTTTGTATAGATGTGCCCCCCCAAGATGCCCGATGGCTGTCCGATCGAAGGCAGAGACTCTCCCGATCAGAAGAAAGCATCGAGTGATCTCCAGTAGTGAATGAAGCAACCCCACCACATTATAAAAAGTCATAGAAAGATGACTACATTAAAGCTACGACATACCCATTTATAGAGAAAATTAAAATTGAATGCTCCTAACCACCTCCGCTGGCCGCAAGATAGGTGTCGCCGAATGAATGGCCTCATAGACTACTCCTTCTAGTAGCTAGACTTCCAAACATCCATTCCCACAAATGCATGATTCTTCGAACTTCTATGGGCATAACCTTCAGGGAACAGCTCTCTAGGATATTTCGAGCCCATCCAAAATCTCATATATCAGATCAAGCAAGTCAATAGCAACAGTGACAAAAATCATGGGACATTTGAACAATTGTTTGAGCCTTAATGACTGGATCGACAGACTGATCCTTCGGAGATATCTTGGCTTAAGGGATGAGACCTCCAAATACTAATTGGCAAAGTGTCGATCAAAAAAAGATATCTTGATCCAAATTAGGATCTCCATAAATAAATTTTGAAGATATCTTAGCTCAGGTCTAGACCGACAAATATCAAGTTGGAAGAATCTGATGACAGAATTGAAAGGGAGATATCCTGACCCAAGTTAAGACCTCCATGAATGAATTTCGAAGATATCTCAGTTCAGATTGAGACCTCCAAATACCAACTCAGAAGCAATTCGATGACGAGCAGGGGATATCTTGACCCAAATTAGGGCCCTGTAAATGAATCTTGGAGATATCTCAGCTCAGGTTGAGATCTTCGAATACCAAGTCAGAAGCGATCCAACGATAGGAAAAGAAATTCCAGACCCAAGTTCAGGCCCCATGAACAAGGCTCTCAGAATCGATCCAAAGACATGCCGAGGTTGTAGACAAGGCAAATTTTGCCCGAACAAATTGAGACAGGCTTTAAGTGCCTATATCAGAGAATTCGAACCCGAGAGCGACCCCCTAATGAAGCGATTGAGTCCTACTTAGAGCCAAGGCCTCCCTTGAAAAACATCTCGAGAATGACTCGATGACAAACTACAAGATTAAAGTTCAACAAAAAGGTCTGGCCAAAGCATAGCCAAAAAATTGGTTCAAGGATGGAAATCAAGCATACTAAACAATCATAAAAAATGCAAACACTCAGGTAAATATAATTTGCTTTTCATTAATTCAAAAGTTTTTTTCAAAAAGGTGCCCAAGCATCGAAAAGAAAATACAAAGTAGATGAGGATCTAATCCTCATCTGAAGAGAAGGCTCCAACTTTATCATTGTTGTTGCTGGAGAGGAGGCGCCCGAGGTCCAATTTCGGAACCATCCACTTCAAGTGGGCCTTGCAATCTTCGAAGCCATGGATGAAGGTGAAAGTGGCAACATTGACAACCTCCTCCTTATATACGGCCAAGGATTTGAAGTCATTGATGCAATGGTCTCGGACCATGTCGGAGATCCATAAGGAGGAATCGGAAGCCCCAGCATTCCCACCGAACTGGGAGGGGCTCATCCTAAGGCCCACAGGAGTCGGGCCCTGGCCCAATAGAGGAGAATAAGCCACCCCCAAAGCAGCAATAAGGGATCATCTCGGCTCGATGGTCCTCACCCTCTTGGATGAGGACTCCCCACAGACGCTAGCCATCCTCTTTTTGACTACCTACTTCAAGGACCACTTCGACGGCATCATGGTTGCAGAAGAGAAAGGACTCCGACGAGTACTATAGGAAAAAGATGGGCTAAGATGGTGGAGTACTGTCAAGTAGGTAGCCTCCTCATATAGACTCGAACAGATATGATTGCAGCCATCCAATAGTCAGATCTCACCATGCGGTCGCCCCTGAAGTGATAGACTATGTGATCCTTCGATCCCATGAACCACTTGCAAGGATGCCTTGGGAATTCTCACTACCTGCCACATGGCAAACTCCAATGGGCCCAAAGACAATCTCTAGAATTAATTTTCTTGAGAGGACTTAAAGCATTCTTGGATGGTTGAGCAACAACCATCGACCCTTTGTCTTCAAGACTGACTTGATAGTTTGCCTTGAGCCGCTCATGCTTCATAAATATATCAAAATTTTTAAGGCACAAAATCTCTCCAAATAATTATGGTATGATTGGTGAGGCGGCAAATTAATAGTCAAATAGGATGGTTGATGGTCCGTTTGAAAATCAGACAGCTCAGATTCACCCACTTGACTCGGCTCTGAGGACTCTTGGTCTTGAGGATTACTTCCTTCATCCAAAATAACCACTTCGAACTTGAAAGTGGAGGCAACTGTTGTGGGATCGTACCACCTCAGCCACAGATCTCAAGACTAACCCTCAAAAATCCTGGGCTGATGAGAATGGACACCATTAGATTTGCCAAAAGAAGCTAAGGCAAAATGGCCACACCAGCCTGGACAACCACCGACCTCCAAGTCAACCTCTAGCGACCCTCAGGTCAGGATTCTATCGACCTCCTAGTTGACATCTCATCGTCAATGAAGATGAAGCTTGCGACTGACACCAACCTCCAGATTGAAATTTCATCGATTACTAAAGATAAAATCACGTAGTCCATACTAACACGGATTCGATCAAGATGACACCTCGACCACAAGCCACCCCAATCTACCGACTCATCAGGCCATGTGAACAATCTGATGTAATCTCCTAACAAAATATCAAAATATGGCCACATCGGCATAACAAACACCCACAATTAATCACCTATAGGCTCAGTCTGATGGCCCATAACTTAAGCATAACAAACTCCGGTACCTCTCTATATAAGAAGATAATAAAGAGACCCTTGAATAAGTCAATCTACACTATTTTCAGCTCCCATACGCTCTCTATCTGCACTCAAGCTTCAGCTGACTTAACCATTAGAGGGTCTCCCATTGGAGACCTCATCTCTGGTGTGAGTGGGCTTCCTTTGCAGGTCCATCTAGTATCTCGACGTCTAGATCACCCTCTACCTTCGGCCACACAATACCTCCAAAGTCTTGACGCAACATGTATAATACTCATAGCAATGTATTTATCAAAAAACTACTCATACCACTAATGGGTATATACATAAAAGGCATGCCGAATGTGGAGGGTTGGGAACATGAGCATGGCCAAATTTTTCTGCTATGACTGTTGTGTGTTCTGTTGGTACTTTAAGATTCATGCTCAAGTTTCTTCCATCTGATTGCCCATGATCGAACTAGTTGCGGCAATTGGTGGCACGTGGAGGAGAT
>KE504774.1:107156-125807 GCA_000441515.1 Elaeis oleifera | reverse complement strand
CAACCCCAAGAACCATCCTGGGGCCTATTCGGGGGGGGGGGGGGATCAACCAGAATATGGCTAGAAGAGGATGGTGCAAGGGTGCACCGTATGGGTTTTACCTAAACCATCACCAAGGGACATGGAGGAGCTCGTTAGTTGGTTCCTAAAGGTAGTTGAGATCCTGAAGGAGGAAGTAAGGGGGAATAGGAGGGGTCGGTGGCCTCAGTGATGGTGGCTAGGAGCCTTGGCCAAAAGATGGTGGTGGAGGCGGTGGCTAAGGAGTTTTGTCTCCAAGTAGGTTTGAAAGGAAAGATGGTGGGCTATAGCTTGGAGTAGGGCCACCACCTATTCCGATTCATGGAGGCTAGGGAGAAAGATTTGATCCTTAGTCGGCCATGGGTGGTTGCCGGTCAGGTACTAGTAATGGAGCCATGGCAGCCCGGGTTCTTCCCATCGAAGGGAGCCATTTGATTCACCCTAGTTTGGATTTGCTTGTCATAGCTCTTGGTGGAGCTTTAGGGGAGGTGGCAATCTAGAGTGTCCTTAGCTTGGCCAGAGAACTATCATTGATGGACGGATGCATGACGAAGTAGGAGAGGCTTGGATGCGATTGATCTTGTGCCAAGATTGATCTCTCTTGACTGCTAAGATTGGGCATGCTAATCAAGGGACCGGAGGGCCCCTTCTAGCAAAGGTTCATGTATGACAACTTCGACAGCATCTATCTTTGGTGCGAGCGATTCCATTCTCTGATGGTGGCATGCCTGACCAAGGGGGAGAAGGGAGTTCGATAGCCGGCCTTCACTCAAAGAATGTAATCCAAGCCAGAGGAGAGGAGGGGGGCAGGTGGATGGAGGGCCATGCCTAGGTCATAGTTGGTGGCCGTCTGACGATGGGTGCCCAGGCTAGAGGTGATGGGTGATTTGGGGAAGAAGTGGCTGAGTTAACTTGGGCCCTTGAGTTGGAACCCAGGTCAAGTCGACTTGGAAAGGAGCCAACTTAGGGTGCTTCAGACTGAGTCGACCCACCATCGGGATTCGATAGTTAGATTAAGCCAGCCAAGATCGCATGGTAGTAATTGCCTCTTTGACCTAGGCCCAAATCAATGGCTAGATCAAAGGTGTAGAGCATGGAGATTTATGCTGGGGATAGCGTGGGCTTGAGCTCAAGTTTGGTCTAGATCGTCTACAAATTCAATATGTTGGCATCGGGTTGAGATGCGGGGGAAGGCCCACTCAGGGATGGTGAGGTAGTTGGGCTATTTGGGCCATGGACCAAGGTGGTGGAGATTATGAGGGTAGGCTCAAGCCAATCCAAGCATGCCTAACCCAGTGATTTTGATGTGGGTTGGGTACCTGTGAAGCCTAGGGGATGGGAAAATAGCCTAGTGGATCCAAAAAGGGTCCTACGAAGCTGAATAAGGCCAAGGGTAAGGCCCTAGCTTATCTGGAGGCCCGAATAGACTTGTCAGCTACCTATGGAGGCCCTCGAGTCTTCATTTTCTCAACCAGGATCCTAGAGAAAGGAAAATAGCTATACCTTAGATGGATGAACTGGTGGCTGACCTCAATGCCCCAACATTGGAGGGGCATTCTGAATAGGGGCTAAAGCCCTATATGGAGGGCAACCCGATGCATATGGATCCTTCAGTAGATGGCCTAGACATGGAGCACAACAAGACAGTGATCTAGCTGAGGCATGCCATTTAAGGGAGGGGGAGTTTGTCAGCAATGGACTTGATAGCAGCAAGAATGGAGGTCGACATTCAGGTTGAGGGGTGTATTGGTGCAGATCCCCTTCCCCACCAGTTGCCCCATTGAGGCAATTGATTTGGAACATTCGAGGGTGGGAAGTCCTTATTTGGATGATATTCAGTAGAATCATCCAGTAGCATTTTTCTAACATTTATGTCTTGCTTGAGACCTATCTTTCGAGGATGAGCCTTGTCCGGCCTAGATGATGGATCCCGTTGGTGTTGAGCACTTACACGTAGAGTCCAGAGGTCAGTCTAGGAGAATCATGGTGCTGTGGCATCATAGCTCATTCAGGATGGATGCGTTCCATAGGTGCAAGCAGCAGATGGCATTAGTCATCTCTAAAAAGATTGAAGACCCTTGGCTTCTATCAGGCATATACGTGAGTACCAAGTACAGAGAGCGGAGGGTACTTTGATCCAAGATTTTGCAAAATGGTGGTGTAAGGCCTATCTTCTCTTGTTGTCGGAGACTTCAACTGTATTATGGGGTCCCATGAAAGATGGACGGTAGTCAGTATGCCAATAGTATTAATTCTAGAGAGTTTATTAGTGACTTGGGCTTAATTGATCTTGGTTACACTAGATCTGGATTTACCTAATGCAACAATTGGCAAGGGATGGCTAGGATTTAGGAGAGGATTGATCAAGAACTTGTCACCACCAACTAGCTCCAGCACTTCCTAGGGCACCAGGTTCAGCACTTTTTGAGGATCAGTTCGGACCATTGCTTGCTTCTCGTCGCCACCAACAGCTTGCACTTGCTCAGGGCTCTATTTAGGTTTGAAAAATTTTGGACCTTCTATCTGAGATCATGGGATCTGATTAGGAAGATTTGGAGGATGTCGGTTCATGATGACACGAGATATCGAATGACTAGGAGGCTTGAGTTGGCGAGGTGCATACTCACTCATTGGAACCACTTTGAGGTAGGTGATATCTTCAAACAAATTGAGAGGGTGGAGGCAGACATTGTGGAGCTCCAAAGGCAAGAAGATCAGGAGAGAGGCCTCTTGGAGCCTGATCTAACGGAACTTTATCATAGGCTCTTCGTGCATCACTCTTTGCTGAGACAGTAGGAGATACTATGGAGGCAAAAGTCCATGATGCAATGGATCAGAAAAGATAATCAGAATATTAGATTTTTTCATTAGTCGATGATGATCCAGTGATCTATCAGTCATATCAAGCAATTGAGGGAGAGTAGTGGCAAAGTGGTAGAATATAGTAATAAGATCAAGGGATAGATTCTCTAGTTCTTCAGATCTTGCTGGACCGCTCCCTTGGGTAGAGATGCTCCCTTCCAGGATGCCAACCTATATGCCGCATCTCTAATGAGGAGAATAAGGTCCTGACTTTCCTACTATCTACTTAGGAGGTGCAAGGGACCTCTAGTCTCTTGGGAAGGACAAGGTCCCAGGGCCAGATGGATTCTCTCCTCTCTTTTTCCACCGATACTGGCCTATTATTTGATGGGAGGTGGTTGAAGTAGTGCAGATGATTTTTGAGTTCAGAGATATTCTGAAGGAGTAGAAGATGATGCTGATCACCTCATCCTGAAGAGACCTAATATATCTATCCCAAGGTATTTAGACCAATCAGTCTTTGTACCATTCTCTATAAAGTATATATTAGGATCCTGGTCAGACAACTAAAGTCAATTATTTCTCACTTGATTAGTCTGGAGCAACATACTTTTGTCAGCGGCTGTTGCATAACCAACAATGTCTTGCTCACCCAGGAGTTCATGCATGATCTATCATGTGCCCCCATTCGTCAGAGCCTGATGACAATCAAGCTGGACATAGAGTGGACTTATGACCAAATGAGTTGGTATTTCTACATCAGACACTTCATGAGTTTGACTTTCAAGATAGATGAATTGATCATAGATTGTGAGGAGATCTCAAGCTCTACCATCCTGATCGACGGCACCCCAACAGACTTCTTTCACTTAGCAGGCGGACTTCGCTAAGGGTGCCCGCTTTCTCCCTACCTATTTATTTTGTGTGCTAATGCTCTATCTCATGCTCTATGGGCGACGGTTCAAGGGTCGGAGCTGGAGTTCTATTGCCTGCCCCTAGGATTCAATTGCCCTCATACCTATTTTTGTAAATAACTATCTGCTCATTGATTGGATCTCGGTTCGAAATATGAGGTGCTTTGTGACCATTATTGAGGCTTACTATCAGGCTTCTAGCTAGCTTGTAAATTTGTAGGAGCCTACAGTTATCTTTAGCCCCAAGATAAAGATACAGATGAAGCAAGAGATTAAAGACAGGCTGGGGATCCTATTGTAGAATATGATGTGGTGCTCCCAAGCCTTAAAAAAATAAGGAGGCTAGTTGAAGAAAGAAGCTAGAAAAATAACAACAGTCAGCAACTTAATCGACTCAGATTGAGACTGGGTCGACCAAGATCAAGGTGAGTCGACCCAATCCAGAGGTGGGTCGACTATGTCTCAAGTAGAGGGTCAAATAGACATGGAGAATTTTAGAGTTTCAGACTGGCATGCTTTTGAGTCGACTCAATCATCAATGAGTCAACTCAGTGATAGGTGAGTTGACTAAGTTTGGATTGAGTCGACTATATCACAGGCAAACAGAGAGTATAGTTTTCATGTGTCAGAGTCTGAGTCGACTAAGTTGAATGTTAGTCAACTCAGTGAGTGAAGTTAGTCAACTCATTTTCAATTGAGTCGACTAAGTATCATGGGTAGAGTTTGCACGAGATTTCTATTTGGATTTAGGATCGGGTTTGATCCTAGAAACTTAAGATCTTAATTTAAGAGATCTTAAGGGGACTAATCTTGTGTTTGGACTAGGTTTAAGTCTAAAGGGATGTATGTATGTGAGACATAGGTGTACATGGGCTCAAGGAGTACATCACATCAAATTAGCCATTTGAGAGTTTTTTTAAGAATTGGGCTTGACCCATTTTGTATAGTATTTATATAATGTAATTAGGTCAAGAAAGAACACACAGTGAATGAATTGCTCTTTCTCCCAAAATTCTAGCTGCCTTTACTCTCTTCTCTCTTTCTTCTTCTCTTGCATGCCCTTGGGCATCATCGATCTCTAGGTTCCTTGGTTTGCAGATTAATCTTTAATATTCCCGCACGATCCGATTTTCATAACAATTGGTATTAGAGTGCTAGTTCATGGGAAGGAAGGAATCGAGCTAGAAGGAAGAAGATCTTCGAAGGCTAAAACTTCAACGATCCTCTGTTAAGGTATTTTCAGATCTATCTTGGGTTTGTGCTGTGTTAATGGTGTGGATCCAACCATGGAGAGCAACATCAAGGTTAATTTCAAAAATTTGAGGGAAGGAGAGTTTTTCGTGTGGAAGGTGCGAGTAGAAGATCTTCTGGTCCAGCATGAATTAGATCTGGTGTTGAAGGAGAGATCGGATGAGATGACAGATCGACAATGGATGTCTCTAGAGAAGCGGGCTTATGCAAGCATTAGGGACTATTTGGCTGATGCGGCCCTATTTCAGTGCTTGAGGAGAAAACTTCAAAGGGGCTATGGTCGAAATTGCACACTCTGTACATGGAGAAATATATGTGCTATAAACTAATATTGAAGAAGCGGCTCTATAGTCTTCGGATGTAGAAAGATGGGGATATAGTCATTCACATTCAAAGATTTGATCAAATCAGCAATGAGTTGCAGAATGTTGGGGTGAAATTAGAAGAGGAGAACTGATCATTACTGTTGCTATGTTCATTACCCCAGTCTTTTGATCCCTTGGTGACGATACTGCTTTATAAGAAGGAGACTTTGTATTATGAGGGTATTATCTCGGTGCTTCGATCCAACGAGCAAAGGAAGAGGTTGACCAAGGAAGGTGTTTCCCATGAAGGCTTGGCCGTAGGGGAGAGGTCAGATAGAAGATGTGATAGATGCAAGTCTAGGGGACGGTTAAAGTTCTGAAAGGGCAAGAAAGAAGTAGAATACTTCAAGTACCAGAAGTTTGATCATTTCAAGCGGGATTGTCCACTGTGAAAGAAGAAGCAAAGAGAAAAGGCAGCAGCTGCAGCATCTGATTCACTGAGTATGATGGTTGATCGTGAGGTGGAGGATGATCTCTGAATTATATGGGATGGTTACAGGAGTGGTATAGAGATATGGACATTAGACTCGGCCTGTTCACATCATTACACCCTAAATAGGTCTTGGTTCACCACATACACGAAGATGAATGAGGAGAGCATGATACTAGGAGATGACCACCCATGCAAGATTGCTGGCATAGGGATAGTTTGGGTGCAAATATTTGATAGGATGGTGTGGACCCTCACTAATGTGAAGCATGTCCTAAAATTGAAGAAAAACTTGGTGTCACTTGGCTATTTGGAGAAGAATGGCTGCAGCTTTAGTAGTCATGCCAGGAGTGGTGTACTGAATATCTCTAATAGGGCCATGGTACTGATGAGAGGGAGAAGGTTGGAGAACAACCTTTACAGGTTGGAGGGTTCAGTGGTGATCAAAAATTTCGATACAGTAGCTGCGGCACAGGATCAACAGAACTTGCATCAATTGTGGTACTACCACCTAGGCCACGTGGGAGACCAAGGGATGCAGGAGCTGAGCAGGCATGGGTTGATTCCAGACATAGAGAATAGAGTTTCAGAGGTTTGCGAGCCGTACCAGATGGGCAAATAAAAAAAATTCAGTTTGCCATCAGTACGGCTAGGAGTGCTGCACCACTGGAGCTTGTTCACACAGATGTGTGGGGACCAGCACCTGTCTTGGTCAGGAATGGGGTCAAATATTTTCTGACACTGATTGATGACTTCTCAAGGAAGGTCTGAGTTATTCTTAAGAAAAATTTAGATGTCTTCTCCAAATTCAAGGTGCGAAAGGCCGAGGTGGAGAAGGAGAAACGACGCAGTCTCAAGTGCTTGAGGTTAGATAATGGCAGAGAGTTCACCAGTAGGGAGTTCCAAGCATTCTGTGAGGAGTACGATATTCAAAGGTACTTCACGATGAAGAAAACTCCACAACAAAATGGGTGGCTAAAAGGATGAACAGAACTCTCCTGGAGAAGGTGAGATGCATGAGGCTGCAAGCAGGACTTTTCAAGGCTTTTTGGGTGGATACAATTGATGCAGCATGCTACCTAATAAATCAGTCACCTCATACCAAACTAGATGGAGGTATTTTTGAGGAGAAGTGGTCTGAGAAGAAGGTAGAATTGGACCATCTTAGGGTGTTTGGGTGCACAACCTATGTGCACATCGCTGCTGGTGAGCGGAATAAGTTAGATGCTAGGTCACAGATGGTATTCCTAGGCTATCCACGGGATATGAAGAGATACAGACTGTGGGATCCCTTGAAGAAGAAGGTTGTCATCAGTAGAGATATGGTGTTTAATGAGAGCTCAATTCTCCAAAGGCAAGGAGGCATGGAAGAACAGCAGGAGCAGTAGGAGGTCTAGCCAGGTAGTGGTGGATAGCTAACCTCCTATACTATTTTGCCTTTTGCAGGTGTATCTGAAGGATTTGACATTCAAGTGGAGCATTCCCCAAAGGTGTCTCCACAAATGGAGAGGGCTCAGATGGGTGGAAGAAGCCAAGAGGTCTAGCAGGAGTAAGCTAGATCCAAGATAGACATTGGTGTTGCTCTGCACAAGCCCAAGAGGAATGTGCAGCAACCAGAACGGTACAGCTTCGAGGAGACTATTCATATGCCTTGGTGACTGCAAATAGGGACCCGTATACCTATGAGGAGGTAGTGGAGAGGCATGATGGAGATAGGTAGGTTTAGGCAATGTCTGAGAAGATGCAGTCACTTCACAAGAATCAGATTTGGTAGTTGATGCAGTTGCCAAAAGAGAAGAGATCCATTGGATGCAAGTGGATCTTCCAGCACAAAGAGGGGCCTTCGGAGCAGAGAGGTATCAAGTACAAGGCAAGACTAGTGGCCAAAGGATACTTCCAGAAAGAAGGCATTGACTTCAACGAGGTCTTCTCTCCAATCATCAGATATATACCCATTCGGAGACTATTGAGTATAGTAGCAGCTCAGGATCTGGAGCTAGAGCAGATGGACGTCAAGATGGTATTCCTCCATGAGAATTTGGAGGAGAGCATATAATGGAACAACCATAGGAATTCATAGAGCCAGGGTCAGAAAGGAAGGTATGTTTGCTACAGAAGTCATTGTATGGATTGAAGCAATCGTCGAGGCAGTAATACAAGTACTTCGATTCATATGTGAGGAGTATTAGACTTTTTAGGTGTGAGTATGACCCATGTGTCTATGCGAAGACTTTGGAGGATGAGTCTAGGCTATACTTACTCTTATATGTGGATGATATGCTGATAGCATGTAGCAGTAGGAGGATTGTGCAGAAACTGAAAGCAGCCTTATCTCGAAAGTTCGAGATGAAAGATTTGGGGCCTACACGAAAAATTCTAGGTATGGAAATCCTCCAGGACAGAGCAAAGGGGCTACTACATCTATCTCAGAATGGCTATATACAGAAGGTTTTTGAAAGGTTTGGGATAGAGGAGACTAAGTCGGTAATACTGTCACTTGTCGGGCACTTCAGACTTTCGAGGGATATGTCACCACAGACTGAGGTAGAGGCTCAGGAGATGGCGAGAGTGCCATATGCCTCAGAGATAAGAAGCTTAATGTATGCCATGGTATATTGTAGGCCAGATCTTTTTCATACAGTGAGTCAGATTAGCAGGTTCAAGGCATGGCCCGATAAAAATTGGAGAGCACTAAAGGAGATTTTCAGATATTTGGTGGGTACAGTTGAGGTAGGCATCTACTTTGGATAGCAAAAAGGTGCTGAGGGAAGTTCCAACTTAACCAAAGGAGCTCTGGGGCAGATTGAAGGGCATGTAGATGCTGATTTTGGGGGAGATGTGGACATCAGATATTCTACGATTGGCTTTATTTTCCATATGAATGGGGGTCCAGTCTCATGAAGATCATGCTTGCAGCCCATTACAGCTTTATCCACCATCGAGGTTATACATCAGAGTTACAAAGGCGACAAAGGAGGCACTATGGCTGAAGAAACTGTTGTTAGAGATCAGCTTGGCACAGGACGCTGTTAAGGTGCATTGTAACAGTCAGAGTCCATTGATGCTGACACAGAATTCTGTCTACCATGCTAGGATGAAGCATATAGACATCAGATACCATCAGATCAGAGAGCTTCTGGAAGAGGGTGAAGTGGAGCTGGTGAAGGTGCACACTTCAAAGAATCTAGGTGATGCACTCATGAAGGTTCTTCCCAAAGATGGCTTCTACAAATACATGGCACTGATGGGACTGATGGATAGAGTGGAGCTCATAGGTGGAGATTGTAGAACTTGGTGTGGTGCTTCCAAATCTCAAAAAAATAAGGAGGTCAGCAAGAGAAAGAAGTCAGAAAATAACAGCAGTCAGTAACTTAGTTGACTCAGATTGAAATTGGGTCGACTAAGTTCAAGGTGAGTCGACCCAATCCAAAGATGGATCGACTATGTCTTAGGTAGAGGGCCAGACAGAAATGGAGAGTTTCAGAGTTTTAGTCTGGCATGCTTTTGAGTCAACTTAATCATCAATGAGTCAACTCAATGACAAGTGAGTCGACTAAGTCTGGACTAAGTCGACTATGTTACAGGCAAACAGAGAGTGCAGTTTTTGGATGTCTAAGACTGAGCCGACTAAATTGGATGTTGATCAACTCAATGACTGAAGTTAGTCGACTCAATCCTAGTTGAGTCGACTAAGTGTCACAGGCAGAGCTTGCACGAGACTTCTGTTTGGATTTAGGATTGGGTTTGATCCTAGGGACTTAAGGTCTTGGTTTGAGAGGTCTTAAGGAGGCTAATCTTATATTTTAGCTAGGTTTAAGTCCAAAGGAATGTATGCATGTAAGACATGGATTAACATGGGCTCAGAGAGTGCATCGCATCAGGTTATCTATTTGGGAGTTTTCTTGAACATTGGGCTTGATCCATTTTGTATAATATTTATAAAATATAATTAGGTCAAGGAAGAATACACAGTGAATGAATTGCTCTTTCTCCCAAAACCCTAGCCGCCTTTACTTTCTTCTCTCTTTCTTCTTCTCTTGCATGCCCTAGGGCATCATTGATCTCCAGGTTTCTTGATTTGTAGACTAATCAGGTTTTTATAACACCTATAGCAAACTGGGATCTTGACCTATCTTGGGTTTGTTAGATGAGTATCCTAGAAGTCAATTGTTGGCTGACACATTTTATATTTCTAGGGCTTACCTTCGTACTTGTAATATTAATAAAGGACTTTTTATTTCAATCATATTTATATGTCCATAATTTGTCTTAAAAATTAACAAAGATTATTTTATATATTCTCAAAGATGTTGAGAATTTGAGACATACATTATTAGTGGTTAGTTTTAAATACTTTCGATCAAAGGATCATCACGAAGGACAGTGATCAATCAATTTAAGATCGATGCACTGTTCACCTCTCTTATGGGTAGATGAGTCTCAGATATATAGTGTAAGGATACTGAGGTGGGAGTGTGGGTGGTTGTTAGAAATAATTTACGTTGAGCATGATCAATACGAGAAATCACTTGGATGTCTACTCACTCATCAATGATTATCTTGATACTACAGTGGTGAGTGATCCTTTGATCTGCAGTGTTATCAGCTGTTCACAGCAAGACTATTGAGTTTGACTATACGTTCTATTGATCCATAGCCATTCAGATTTTTACCGTGTATATTGGCTACAGTAGGTTCAGATTCACTGTTAGAAGTAAGATGCATCTAAAAGGAATCTCTCGATCTTGATAAAAAAGAAAGTCCAATGCGATTTACGAGACTGAGTTCAGAAAGTCTTTAGTCAAAGCATGTGTGAATACTGAAAAAGAGTTTTCATGAAATTCACAAGTGAACTCGAGTCGAGCCAATCTAGCATATGACTGATGATGGAATCTGACGAGTTTTTCATAACCTCCATTAAGTCGGAACTAACGATAGAAAGATTGAATTATACGATAACTGTACTTAGGAATTCACACTTTCATTCTACTGGATTGTCACTACATACTGTTAGGTATCACTGATGGATTGTGGGACTTATCGGATGTCATCTTGAGGATCAATGATCTTTGAAGGATAGAGTTGAAATTATTTCAATATATCGAAAGGAGTTTCGATGATATTGTGATGGAGATCACAGTATATCTCACTACCAGATAGAATGAAATCTATGGGATCACATATTAAAAATTAATCTTGAATTAACTAATTAGACTTGTGAAGTTCTAATTAGATCAAGATTTAGTGAAATCTTATTAGATTTAAGAGAACCATGCTAGCATATGGTTAAATCCAATTCTTCTCTGAACTTTGATTCCTTATTAGATAAGGATTAGATCAAGTCCATAGCCTTAAACCTAATCTAAATTTATTTTGATTTGGATTTAGCTAAGCACCTATTTATGGGCCCAAAAAGATTAGATCAAGCCAATTAGTTGACAAAAAAATCTTCTTATCTTCTCCCTAGATTTTTCTTTTGTGGCGAGGATTAATTGGAAAGAAAGAGGAGGGGCATGCCTCTCTTTTTGAAAAGATCAAGGGCGCATATTCTTGAAGTAGGCAAATGAAGGAAAGAGGGCTCCATCCCTCTTTTGTTTGGGTGTGGAAGGAGAGAGAGAGGGGGCCACGTCTCCTCTATTGTGTACTTAAAATCCTAAGGAGGTGTCAAGAGTTGGCACCCCAACTACCTACCTTAAACATCATATGGAGCCTCCTCATCTTGCCTTATAAGATAAGGGCACCACATCCACTTGACTTTTGAGGCAAGGACCTTTTCAATTGGATCTAATTTTTTGGAAAAAAAATCAGATTAAAAGGCAAATGACCTTATGAGATAAGGACCAACCTTTTTAGCCTGATTGGATAATGATTTGGAATCAAGAAAAGGCCTATTTAAGGAGATAGTCTCTTAGAATTTTTAAAATTAAATTTTTATGATTTTAGATCTCTTTCTCCTTCTCCACGCCATGTCTCCTTCTTCCTCTCTTTCCAACGTCCAAGTGTTGGGCGTTCCATCTTCTCACACGTCCAAAGGTGAGGGTGATTGCTTCTACATTAAGAACGAGAAGAAAGGTTATTGTTCAAGTGTTGAATTCGCAGTCAAAGATCAAAGGTTGATCAAAGATTCAAAAGACTGAGATCTTACTTAGAGAAGAAGAATCTACAATGAGAAAAAAGGTTTAAGGTTAATCTCGATGGATATCTGTAGAGACCGGACACATGTACGGCTCAAGAACCTTCAAATCCAAGATCATTAGTTATGGTGTATTTCAACCTGTATAAGATATTGAGATCCAATCTTAATTTTAATTTTAATTTTTAGATTATATGCATATTTTAGATCTAGGGCTCGGATAGATGTAAATTAGATCTATAGCATGTGGGGTTAAAGGGTCTAACCTAGATCTATTTTCACTGCTGTTTCAAAATATTTTGAAATGTATGCATCTAACCCTACCCATTTTCTAATAGTGGTATAAGAGTCAGGTTCTTTAAGACATGTATAATTTGATTTTCATGTTAGATCTAAAAGTTTAGATGATTTAATATTGATTTTATGCTGGTATAAGGTTGTCCTGGTATAGGATTTATCTCCTATATTGAAAAAATTATTCTAACATAAGAATGATCGATTTTGAGAACTATTTTTGAAATATGTAAATCAACTTTTTAGATCTAAAAATTAATATATATGATATATCTTTATTCATATTAGAGAATGATTAAATGTTTGCATCGGACTGGTATAAGGTTGTCCTAGTATAGGATTTACCTCTTATATTTAAAAGATTGTCCTAGTTTGATGTGAATTAATTTTTAAAAAATATTTTAAAATATTTTAATCATTATTTTAGATCTGATTATGCATATATTTGATATATATAAATTTAATTTTAGATCTAAAAATTAATGTATATGTGATATATGTTTATAGTTTAGATCTAAAACTTCATATATATAATATATAATATTTAGTTTAGATCTAAAACTGTTTCAAGATCATAAGCCACTAATGCATGTAATGAAATATAATCTAAAAAAATATTTTAGAATCTAAAAATTATGTTATTGCATGTGGGTATGGGTTAAACAATTATATTAAGTGATCAAACTACAATTATGATCAATTGATTAGATTAGACTAGAACCCGTTGTCGATTTTGAGCAATTGATTGAACCTAATCAATTATTGGTTAGGATTAGATCAAAGAAGCTCAAAATTGATTTTAGTTATAGTTGATCATATCGATTCACATTTTGATGTGCATTGATTAACTCAAGACTTAATTTAGCTCAGTGATTAGGATCCATTTCAATAGGTTAACCAGATCGATTCTAATCGATCAATTTGGTATCCAAGGTAAGTATCTAGATGGTGATTATTTAATTAATTCCGTTGTCTGATCTGATCAATTCATTGGTATCTAAGAAAAGCAATAGGGGGATCCCCACTCATCTTAACTTATCTGATCATTTTTGGGAGATTTAGTTTCGTACTAGGTTATTTATTGACTTGAGTTCACCCATGCTGATTAGGATGATCAGACATATGAATGTGCTAACCTAAACTTGATCAGTTAGATATCATATCTGCTGATATAGAAGAGATCTAAACTTAAATCTTCTTACTAAATATTAAGTCTAGAGGTCTTCCATCGATGTAGAGATACGGGTGCCTTCCTAGCGTTGGTCATTCTCAGCTAGCTACAATGATTCGGTTGCATCGAAAAGGTACAATCACTTTTTTGATATTTGATGTTCTGAGATAGAGATAGGGTTGGACCCAATAACTATTAGGTGAGGGTCCCAATGACGATTTTACGTCCACTAGTGAATGATGGGTCTAACTTAACTAAGAAATATGCTAATAACTGTTAGGTGATGCCACAGGACTTAGAGACAAAACTCACCGCATCGTGCTTAGTAAAGCAATGGATAAGGTGTTGTCCACTCATTGATCTATGCTCATCAATAACTGTTAAGTGAGGTGCGTATGGATCAGTGAGACCGCAGTACCTATTAGAAATCGATTACGTATAGATTTCTGTTTCTCTATCCGAGGAGTGTGGGAGATTCAAAAAGTAATGAGAGTCTTATTTATTTTAAAAATTTAGAATAATATTTAATAAGTACAAATATCTAACTAGAAACTATTCTCTCTGCAATAATCATGTTGAGTTCAAACCCTTTAGTCCGTATTCTTGACACAAATAGGTTGATCGGGATGAACTACAAAGACTGGCTCTGAAATTTGAGAATCATTCTCAGTTCTAAGAAGCTAACCTATGTCCTAGATCAGGATGCACCTATGTTATTGGCTCGTCCATCCCCTGATCAACAAGCCACACTTAAAAATGGATGGATGAGGACAATAAGATGAAGTGTTACATTCTAGCGTTCATGTCCAATGATCTTCAGCAACAGCATAAAGACATAAGGACTCTCAAGGAGATACTGACTCATCTGCAAGAGTTGTATGGTGAGCAGAGTCGCACAGCTTACTTTGAGATCTCTCGAAGACTATTCAGAGTGAAAATGCATGATGGACAGTCCATCAATGATCATTGTTTGACAATGATCAAGGACATCGAAGAGCTTCAGAAGCTCAGGATGAACATGGATAAGAATTATCGATAGATCTGATTCTTCAGTCTCTTCCTGATTCATATGGACAGTTCATTATGAACTACGATATGAATATGATTGATAGCACTTTGGCCGAATTGCTGAACATATTAGTAATAGCTAAGGGCATCTTGAAAGGTTCAAGGGGTATGGTTCTGACTGTGGAACAGACTTCCTCTAAGAGAAAGTCTTCTTTCAAGAAAAAGAAGAAGCCTGTAAAGAAGCAAAAGAATGAGACCAAACTCAAGAAACAGATTTTGAAGAAGGCTGATGACAAGAAAAGTATTTTCATTACAATATCGAAGGTCACTAGAGAAGGAACTGTTCGGCATACATGGCGACTATGAAGAACAGAAAGAATGATGGGCTTTCTAAAGGTACATCTGATTTACTCATAATTAAAACTAATCTAATGATTTTTCTTTTCTAGTTGGGTTCTAGATTCTACTTCAAGTGCTTATTTGTGCACTTCTATGCAGGGTCTTAAAGAAGGTAGAGGGCTGAGGGAAGGTGAGACCATCCTCTGGATTGGCAATAGAGCAAGAATTACTGCTGCAGCCATCAGAATCTATCCTCTGTGATTACCATTAAAAATTAGCTTAATTTGGAAAGACTTATTGAAAACGTAGGCAATTTTATGTATGTATTTAAAATTTTTGAATAAATTACAGTAGAAAGTAAATAGATTAATCAAATTAATCTTACATGTATATGATCTAATCATCAAATCAACCTACTCTAGGATCTATGACATGATATGTTGCATATAAAATCTAAAAAATACTGAAGATAAAATCTGCATGCATGGATGTAAGCGATAGATCATATCTACAACTATCTGACTTCAGAACTCAATATCTAAACATGGATCGATGATCATCGCTGCTGGAAGATATAGTAAAGATGATTCTTGCTGGTTGCTCAAAGCCGCACATGCATCTGGATACTACGAAAAATCCACTCAAAGTCTCGATCTGATCGGTCTTCTCGGAAGTACTAGCTCGCACGAAGATCTTCTTCTAGACTGATCTAAATCCTTTCTTCAAATGTCTAAAATTTTTCAGAGATTGAAGATGAACTTCTGGAGAAGATAAGGATCTAAAAAAATATGGAGAAAAACTATTTTTCTCTTATTTTTTTCTCTTCTCAAACCCTTAGGACCAAAATCTTAGAAACTAGGTTTTTGCTCACACCTAAGAGAGAGGACTCTCCTCTCTTTTTTCATAAAGAACCCATGCCCCAAAGCTTCCTCATGTGAAGCCCTCTTCCTCTGGTGTCTTACACGCACAAGAATAAATAAAACTCTTTTATTTGAACGTGTAAGGAGATGGGGATGAAGAGTCCTAGACATCTTGGACTCTTCCATAGTTGTCGCACCTTCATAATTTTCATGACCAAAATAAATATGGGACACCCCAAGACTTATTTTTTATGTGAAAATAGATCCTAATCTGATTTTCTATAGTGAGAAACCTTATTTTGTTGCACAAAATAATGGAATAAAAAGTAAGTGGCAGCAAGAGTTGTAGATAAGGTCAAACCTTATCTTATATGATATCCTATTCAAATCAAATTCGACAAACCATATAATATCAGATTTTACTAAAATTTGGATGTGAGATAGAGAAGGAAAGAGCTCTTTGGCATGTAAAAATCTCACACAAAACTACTTGTGCATGGAGAAAAGTGGCATCAAAAGTAGGAGGCATAAGGGAGAAGAGTCCAATGTAATATGGACTCTTAATTTCTAATTTGAATCCAAACCAAATCACATCTGGTTAGCCCAAATAAATATATGAAATCTAATCTAATTAGATTCATAATTTTAATCAAATTTTAATTAAATTAAAAATTGATTAAATCAAAATCCTAATCAAATCAGAGATAATTCTCCCTTAGCGATTAGGTCATCTCATAACCTAAACGGGTCAAACCTAATTGAATCTAATTTAATTAGATTTTATCTAATCCTCTACTTAATCAAATTAAGCTAATCAGTAATCTAATTACTAATTAATCTTTCATTAATTCACTAATACTTGATGAATAAATTTATTACAACTTTTGCATAAGGTTAATCATCAATCGAATTGACGATTAAGTCCTTGAATAATTCTCAATCGTTGATCCGCCACATGATCAGTCAGAAATTTTTTTTGAGTGTGATCCCATAGGTTCGAACCTAAATCGATAGTATAAAATAAATTTTGAATCAATCGATGTAACCATCAAGCAATGGTGATCCGACGTCCAAATAGGTCGAATGATGGTGAAGCAACATTCAAAAACCTATTGACGTATGGTTGCCGTATAATTCATCCCTTTGATCTTAATACTTGAGAATAACCTAAAATTTAACTGTCAATCCTAGATAAGTCATCCATATTGTATTTCAATCTTTCAAATCCATCATATGGATTATCCGAGCTTAGGTTTGTTAAATTAAATACATTGATACATTAACTCCTACTAATTCAAAGGGATCAATCTCATCTTAACTCACATACTGACTTGACAAGTACTTGACTGTACCTAATAATCTTTCATTACTTAATTTAAAATTCAGTTAGTTCGATATCAAAGTACAGTGAGTTGCTTGTAAGTCACTATGGTGATCTCAGATCGGAGGGATACTTATACCATATCCTTCGTGAGCTACTCTTGACAGCAGAGTGCTCCGCGGTTGGTTACATTCGGTGACGATGTACTCATACATCTCACTTGCATGCCATACCAGTATCTCTAAATCATTTGGTTATGAGGACAACCAACACATATAGCACACAATGATCCTATACTTGATATCGCTATCATCCTAATAATAGCATATCGTTTGATCGCGAACCAGTTTAAGGACTACACGATAAATTCTCCTTTATCGATCAAAGTAATTCTAAAGACTTCATCATAATATAGGAGTTTGTTAGAAGATATAACCTTATGATGAAGATGGCCAAATAACTTTTATTATTGATCAATTCACATTCATTTATAATTAGCACAATCGTCAAACGATTAGCTTTAGGATACATTCCTAACAACTCCCACTTGGACTAAAGTCAATCAGTATATTATCATATACCCATCTTCAATTTATCATCTCAGAACTTCTACATACTGAGGCTTTAGCAAATGGGTTGATCAGATTCTCTTTTTTGTCGATCTTCTAAAGTTCGACGTCATCTCGATCCATAATTTTTTGAATAAGGTAGTAGCGATGCAAAATGCTTGGTAAACTAATGGGACTTCAGCTCCTTGGCATAAGCTATGGCTTTGATGCTGTACAATACAGTAGAACTATCATCGAAAGGTGCCACTCCTAGCTTACCAATGAACTTATACAATCACATAGCTTTCTTGCAAACATTGAATGCTGCAATGCATTCAGCCTTGCAAATTTATCTGGCTATATTGTTCTGCTTGGAACTTTCCAACAGATTGTTCCATTATTTAGGATAAAGATATATTCCGATACGTTCTTATTATTATTATATCTAACTAAAAAAATTGAAATCATACACTACAATTTTAAGTCAGATTCTCCATAACTGAATCATCAGTCCTTAGTATTTCTCAAATACTTAAGGATGACCTTCCAGTGATTCTCATCTAGATCTTACAGGTATCCACTCACTACCCTAGTGAGTATACCATATCTGGTTTCATACATGGTGTACATGATAGAACAAATTCTACTCATAAACACCCTATGTATGTAAATAGGGATAATTTAAGCAGCTTCTTAGATCTATCTCTATAGATCTTCATCCCTAGGATGAGGGATACTTTTTTCAAATTTTTTATGGAGAACAATGATAATAGCGAAATTTTTATTCTCTGTAATGTAAAGAATATCATTTTCGATTAAGAAAATTTATTCATATACAAATAAGAAATACACTCACAAACTATTAACCTATTTATATTTGTAGGATTTTTTTTATTCTCAATGAAGCCATGCGTTTTGATCACTTATCAAAATACATATTCCAACTCTGAAATATTTCAGCATTGCCTCAGGAAAAAATATCTCGTTATGATCCATACCATAATGTTGACGATATCCTTAGGCAACCAAACAAACTTTGTAGGTCTCCACCTTCTTGTCTGCATTCTCTGATCCTATTGAGGATCCACTTACACCTTATGAATTTTATCCCTTCGAGTGGATCAACGAATGTCCATACACCGTTAACCATTATGGACTCCATTTGGACTTTATGGTTCCAAGCTACTAATCAGAGTC
>KE504774.1:63588-100214 GCA_000441515.1 Elaeis oleifera | reverse complement strand
CACGAAGGACAGTGATCAATCCATTTAAAATCGATGCACTGTTCACCTCTCTTATGGATAGTTGAGTCTCGGGTCTGTAGTGTAGGGACACTAAGGTGAGTGCAGATGGTTGTTAGAGAATAACTTACACTAAGCATTACCAACATGAGAAATCACTTGGATGTCTACTCACTCATCAGTGGTTATCTTGATACTGCAGTGGTGTGAGTGGTCCTTTGACCTGCGGTATCATCTGCTATTCATAGCGAGGCTATTGAGTTTGATTGTACGTTCTCTTGATCCCTAACCATTCGGATCTTTATTGTATATGTTGGCTACAGTAGGTTCAGATTCGCTGTTAGAAGTAGGATGCACCTAGAAGAAATCTATCAATCTTAATAGAAAAGAAAAGTCCTATGCGATTTGCGAAACTGAGTTCAGAAAGTTTTTAGCCAAAGCAAGCATAAATACTGAAAAAAAATTTCACGAGATTCACAAGTGAACTCGTATCGAGTCAATCTAGCATATGACTGATGATGGGATCTGATGAATTTTTCATGACCTCCATCAAGTCGGAACTCACGATAGAAGGATTGAATCATACGATAATTGTACCTAAAAGTTCACACTTTCATTCTACTGGGTTGTCACTAATACTGCTAGGTATCACTGGTAGATTGTGGAACTCATCAGGCATCATCTTGACAATTGATGACTCTCGAAGGATAGAGTTGAAATTGTTCTAACCCATCGAAAAAAATTTTGATAATATTATGATGGAGATCACAATATATCTCATTACTAGATAGAATGGAATCTATGGGGTCACACATTAAGAGATTTAATCTTGAATTAACCAATTCGACTTATGAAGTTCTAATTGGGTTAGGATTTAGTAAAATCCTATTGGATTTAAGAGAACCATGCTAACACATGATTAAACCCAATTCTTCTCTGAACTTTGATTCCTTATTAGATAAGGATTAGATCAAGTCCATAACCTTGAACCTAATCTAAATTCATTTTGATTTGGGTTTAACTGGACATCTATTTATGAGCCCAAAAAGATGGATCAAGCCAATTAGTTGGTAAAAAATCTTCTTATCTTCTCCCTTGATTTTCTTTGTGGCAATGATTAATTGGAAAGAAAGAGGAGGCGCATGCCTCCCTTTTTGGAAAGATTAAGGGCGCATATTCTTGGAGTGGGTGAATGAAGGAAAGAGGGGCCCACCCCTCTTTTGTTTGGGCATAGAAGGAGAAAGAGAGAGGCCACGCCTTCTCTCTTGTGCACTTAAAACCCTAAGGGTGCGCCAAGAGTTGGCGCCCAACTACCTGCCTTAAACATCATATGGCCCCTCCTTATCTTGCCTTATAAGATGAGGATGACACATCCACTTGACTTTTGAAGCAGGGGCCTTTCTAATTGGGTCTGATTTTTTGAAAGAAATCAGATTAAAAGACAAGTGACCTTATGAAATAAGGACTAACCTTTTAGCCTGATTGGATAATAATTTGGAATCAAGAAAAAGCCTATTTAAGGAGATAGTCTCCTAAGATTTTTAAAAATTAAATTTTTATGAGTTTAGATCTCTCTCTCTCCTTCTCCAAGCCATCTCTGCTTCTTTCTCTCTTTCCAACGTCCAAGTATTGGGCATCCCATCTTCTCACATGTCCAAAAATGAGGGTGATTGCTTCTATATCAAGAATGAGGAGAAAAGCTGTTGTTCAAGTGTTGAGCTCGTGGTCAAAGATGAAAAGTTGATCAAAAGTTCAAAAGATTAAGATCCTACTTAAAGAAAAGGATCTACAATAAAAAAAAGATTCAAGATTGATCCCAATGGATACGTCGAATATGTGTGCAGCTCAAGAACTTTCAGATCCAAGATCATCGATTGTGGTGTATTTCAACCCACGTAAGGTATTGAGATCCGATCTCAATTTTAATTTTAATTTTTAGATTATATGCATGTCTTAGATTCAGGGCTCAAGTACATATAGATTAGATTTATAGTATGTGGGGTTAAAGAGTTTAATCTAGATCTATTTTCGCTGCTGTTTCAAAATATTTTGAAATCTATGCATGCAAACCTATCCGTTTGCTAACATGGTTTCCATCACGAGATGGAGACTTCGGAGGACCGATTGTAGGCCCATGGAGCAACAGATCTGAGATTGCCTCGAGGGTTGGTAAGCCAATACCTTCTTTATGATAGACAGAACTATCCTTATGAGATCAGTCCTAAGTTCCATTCCGATTTACCTCTTAGTGAACACTATTATGTCGAGCTCTTGTCTTAAGGGGCTGGAGTAGCAGTTTCAAAATTTTCTACGGAGCTCTCGACAGGATGGTCATGGCCTTCACTTGCTAGCCTGGGAGGTGGTCTACCAGCCTATAAAAGATAGAGACCTGGGGATCCAATCTCTGCTGGTTAGGAAGGAGGCTATAATTGCTAGACCTGTAGCTAGATTCCTCACCTAGCTTGATTGCTTGTGGAGTAAGGTGATGCAAGCTCAGTATGGGACATGGAGCTAGGGGTCCAAATCCGGATTGATTGCAACTGCTCCATCTGAAAGAAGATTTATATCTGTGTCCCAGGAGCGGTGGCCCAGTTCAGATGGCTAATTGGAGATGGGACTTCAGTTGATGTGAACCAGGATGCTTGGATTTCTAGCTTCTCCCTCTCAAGTTGGCTGACTTATGTCAATATAGAGGTGGACGATGACCTATGGGTTTGTGATTTGATCACTGCCGATTGTAAAGGTTGGAGGGCTCAGGATATCACCCATCTCTTTAACAGTCAACTTGCTGATAGGATTCTTACTATCTCGATTCCTGTCCATCGAACCCAAGACTTAAGGGTGTGGGGCAGGTCTTACTATCCTAAAGTTCCTGTAAGGGATCTTGTCGAGATGAGTAGACTAATGCCAGATAGGAAGATCGAGGCTGCTTAGATCTCAAAAATAGCTATCCATCCTAGGATTAGACTTTTCCTCTAGAACATTGCTTGGGATCAGCTTCTAACATGGATGCTTTTTAGGATAGAGGCATGGAGCTTCCGACTGCCTGTCCAATCTACGATTGGAGGATGAGTCGATGGAGCATGCCCTGCTTCATTGTTCAAGGACGAGGTTGATCTAGAGGATTGCAGGTGGTCAGCCTTAGGGGATGAGTAGTGGCCCTTAGTTGTATCCCTTTCTGGATGCGATCCGTCAAAATATGGCCAAGGGCTCAACCTGGGGTGGTGGGATGGCATACATCACCTATCAAATCTGACTTTTCAGGAATAGCATGGTCTTCGAAGTCGAGGTTGTACTTGCGCATCGGGTGCTGGAGAGAGCCTATTGCTTGGCTACGGAGTATAGCCATTTCGATGCCCTTGGCCCATCTTTTGATGTCCGAAATTTCTAGGACTCCCTTGCTGCACCTGCAGCAACTTGGAGAGTTTTTTTGATTTTTGAGAGCCCCCTCCTTCAGGATTTGTCAAGGTCAACTTTAATGGCAGTGTTAGGGATGGCAGGGGTAGTGTAAGATATATCATCCAGAGTCCGGATGCCAGACTATTGGCTGTGACATGCTTACATCTTTTGAGCTTTCCATCCCGAGAGTGAAGCTTCATGCTGCTTAGACGGGTATCATCCGTGTGAGGCAGGAGTTGTAGACGGAGAGAATTTTCATCGAGGGTGACTTCACCATAGTCATTGGCTAGATCCAAAATAAAGAAGTATCTGAAAGCTCATCCGCTCCTCCATAACATCTAGAGATCCCTTTATCATTTCATCGCTATGTCTGTTCAGTATATCTTCTGAGAGGTGAACAACATGATAGATTGGATTGCACATTTTATCACCGAACACATCGAAGACTAGATTTGGCGTCAGCGATGTTTGCCCATGAGTCCTATGAGATATTTTTGTATTCTGATTTTTTGGATTGTATTCATATTAGAATAGTGTGATCGCCCATTTGTACCAAAAGAATTATGAAGGGCTTCTTTTTTTTTTCTTTTGGAGGGGTAAAGTTTTCATTACACATATCATTCTTTTGTGATGACATTCAATTTATTTAGTGGTATCTTCCTTATATCTTATAGAATTTTTTTGTTCTTTTTGTGGTGCATATATACTTATGATGCTCACTAAAACTTTGGAATTGTATATTTGCATTCATTATATTTTGAATTCATAAAAGTGATATGTTGGGATATTGGAGGCATCGAGTAAATTTATATCAATTGATAATATTACACTATTTATATATGTCTACGTCTTTTTCACCAATTAACAAGTTTCTTTCACCAACCACCTTCTTTAATGAAAAGTTATTGAGGATTAGGATTTTTCAACAACTAAATTATTTTTATATGGTTATGCTTACGGCTGGTTAAATTCTAAAGCTTTTCTCATACATTTTAGTTAACAATTACTGTAGTTTAATTAAAAGATTGAGTAATGGTATAATTCTATGCATGCATAAGAAAATTGATTGCTATTTCTTAACTGAAGATTTTTTTATTGTAACCAGCTTGATGAAATTGATTTTTTTTAATTGTTGCACGTAATGTTTTTTTTTTTTTGGCAGGGTTCTGGATATTAAAGTTCCAGAAAGTAACTCTCGTTGGAGATTACGAGGAAGAGAATTACGGCACATAAGTACATGCACTTGTGCATATTCGTAAAAGCTTGGAGCTTAGCTTTTATCAAGATGAGCAGAGCTCCAAAACCTGTTTGAGCTTGGCTCATTTACCATCTAAGCCGAGTCTTGACCTATCTCCTCAATTACCATACTGGCTGCTACTGACAATATCTTTATCAATATTCCTGTTCACCATCTTCATGTAGGCATACTTAGCATAAAATGATGATTAAGATGGCAGACACAAATGTTCAGTTCAGGGACCTTCTCTGTTGCAGCAGAGGATTTTTTTTTTAATAGATAGCTCATTACCTAAACTCGTTCAACCCGTTACGATGTTACCCACAAAGCCAGCAGTGGATGGATTTGTCATACAACCATGAACAGTGATGCCATATGAAAGATCATAAATTACACATTCACATCGAAGCTCCCCAAGTGCACCATCAAAGTTCTGCAGTTCAGAGCATGCCAGCAGACTGCGTGTAAATAGCAACATAGAGAATTCCTGATAATCTTAATGTCTGAAGTATGTGCGTGAGCGTATCATGCTTGTCATCCCAAAGAACTCATGCTGGTACTTACTGCATATAAGGTGTAAAGAATGCCATCTTTTGAACGCAGTTGCCTTAAAAACATAGAATATTCAGACAATGAACAAATCTATGCCTCCTAATTACAAGGATCACTAGTGCATATGGCAATTTGTCCAGGTAGTGGACCATAAAATATGATCCTCAAGATGTTTTGCCCGTCATAAGGCCAATTTGTTCTTGCATAAAAAATACACATCAAATTTTTCCAAAAATTCTGGATTTTCTTTTCGCCCTCTATCTGTATAATTGACAAAGTCATAAACTATTGATTTCCTCAAATTAAAGCGAAGGGAAAAACTTGTTCAGATTGTAAGGGAGGGAATAAAATTCTTCGCTTCTTGGATCTGTTCTATAAGATCTGAACTTTTCCCACCAATGCCAACCTCTATCCCTTCTTGTGGATGCTACCCCAAGCAGGAGAGTGCAATCCAAGAAGTAAGCGACTATAGCTGCCACAGTTGCAGGTGATGAAAATATCACGTTGATAATGTCGTTAAACTGCAACATACAGGGAGTTCTCAGTCCAGCTTCAATGTGAACAAAATCAAACAGGTCAGAGGAAATCAACAAATAAGAGGCAGTAGAGATGCTGCACAGTTGCATCAACATTTGGTGGTGACGCAATGCAACTGCAAAGCATAGGTGGAGATGAACCAACAGCCGGTAAAGATGATTAGCGGGTCCTTAAAAAAATTATCATTATTGATATTTTCTTTCTTAAAAATTTGAATGGTCAAGGGCAGTTGCTGCACAAGAGAAGCATTTAACAGTTATGCAGTGCATAAAAATCATCATATGCTTTTAGAAGAAGCATAAAAGAAATATAGGCGTAATCTAAACATTCACTTACTGCTCTTGAACGAGTGCGGGCTGGGCCATAACCAGCCAGTATTTCATATTCCTTGAAGTATTCTGGCACCGACAAGCCCATAAACAAGAAAAGCCTAGTATAAACTTCGTTCGCAAGCTGTTAAGATTGCAGAACTGAAGAAATCCAAGCCCAGCAGAAGCTGCTTGCAAAATAATAAATAATGGTCATAAGTTTTAAAAGGGAGAAAAGGATGAAGCAATAATTGACATTGAATGGAATTTCCACACCGATGAGAAAAGTTTGCTACTATATTTCTTCTTTTTACTTGAGTAATTAAATCATATTTTAAGGAACAAATAAGTTAGCGCATAGAATGATGTATGGCAAACCTGTTGCAATTGAAGTTGATAAGTTATTTTTTTTTCAAATTGCGGGCAACAGTAATGATTATAGATTTAATCAAATGCAAATAGGGCTGAAACAGATTGGATTTTAGTATATCCATATCTGCATCTATATTTATTCGGTGCAGACAAATATGGAAATGGATATTAAACATGCTAAAATTTATTTCCATATTTGTCCTAAACAGATAGAGATGGGAATTGAATCTTAGTATCTGGATATTCAAATTTGAATCTGAATAAAACTTAGAATGTGTATCAGTCCCAAAACTAATCAGTCTGTATCTCTAAATCCAAATGATACATATTTTATATGCAAACCTAATTCAATCATGATCCAAACTTGGATTGGATTTTATCCAACACATTTTCAGCTGAAGATTCAAATGCTACTAAAATAAAATTAATCATATTTTGTAAACAATATTTTAGCAAAAATATATTTGGTGGCATGCAAATAATGACAGGAGGATCAGAATTAGAATCCAGACACAAACCAAACATGCTGCCAGTGAATATAACAGATAATAGATACCTTAAAATACAAAAAAAAAAATTGTTATGTATCAAAGTGCATAGCATCCTGCAGCCCAAAGTGGAAATATTATTATTGGAAGATCATTCTAGATTTCTACCACTAGTGTGAGCACACGTAATGCACCTAAAAGAAACACTCATGGCTATGATGATATGATACCATCTGAGCAGAGAATTTTTCCAACTATTTATGAATCTTTATAACTACAATCCACTTTTCGCAGGTACACTTCACCAGTTTATCTCCCATAAATAAATAGATCGCAAGAACTGAAACAAAAAGACTGCAACTATAAAAGATGCAAGTATCTATTGAATGCGTGGGTTCAGTCATCCAGGATAAGGTGTATGTGTCATAATAGAAGACATGATTACTAAAATGATTCCACTGTTGTTCCTAAAGACATGTTGTTATTGTTAAGAATCACCTGTCAGTGCCATAGAGCTTCAGGTCATTAGTGACATTTTGATTATGTGAATGCATGTATCTTTATAAGTATATAGGCATATGTGTCATAATAGAAACATGATTACTAAAATGATTCCACTGTTGTTTCCTAAAGACATGTTGTCATTGTTAAGAATCACCTGTCAGTGCCATAGAGCTTCAGGTCATTAGTGACATTTTGATTATGTGAATGCATGTATGTTTATAAGAATATAGGCATAATGCATATACATACATATATACACATACATAGGCAAGTACATGACAGGCCATGTGAACTGTTGTGACAAAATCTCCAAAAACCTTCAATCAATATTTAAACTATAAATGCACTCTTAAAATAAATGAAATTCCACTCCTTCATGGGTGTAGTGTTTTCGCTAACAACCATAACCATTTTTGCTAACAACCATAACCATAATCAACAAGGTTAAATGAAACAATTTAAATTCTGCTTTACATATATTTTTAAGTAAATAGTGCTAATAAAGCTATATGTTATGAATACAAGCCTCTTAAATCCCTTTTCACAACTCCCATCTAGAGTGTATCAGGCCTTACTCTCCTCTTTCCTCACCAAAGTGCACAAATCAAGCCCCTCCTGTTACTGGGCTTCCTCATCTTCGTTGCACATGTTCGCACCATTTTAACCAGTCCATTTTAAAATAGATTTGTTCAACTCCAATGCTTTTTTCCTTGTTTCCCTCTCTATCCTTCCTGGTCCAATAACAGATTCAATTTAGCATTCTTGTCTCTATAGCACAGCTTATTTAACTTGGCCATCTTTATGATCCATTGTTCCAATTTGGAAAGCATGACAAACCTAATCATTGTCTCACATAATTTGATCCCTCATATTTTAAACAATAAATATGAAAGAAATTATGCTTAAGTGACATCTAATCTGAATAGAACAGTAATATTACCTGTACTAAATTAATTTTGTCAGCCTGAATGAGAAGGTTATAGATGCTTTACAGCCTCCTAAAAATGTGTATTTGAATTAATAAAAATGAAGGAAAAAGTAACCAAACAAAATCTCGGTTGTAACCAGCATTCGAAATCTACACCACTAATGGCTTGCATGCTTGTCTGAATAAACAAATAGATGTGCCAATCAGCAACAACACTTTAAACCAAAAAAGGATATCATGCAGAGAAATGAATAATCACTGGAACATTCATGCAGAGAATCACCTACCAGCATAGGCAAAGAGTATGCAGTACAAAGCAGCAACAATGGGCAACGGTATTGATGCAAGAAGTGCTCCAAACTTTCCTGGTTAATTTTGGACAGTATGCAAATATTGCATCAGAATAACATTACGCAAATAATGGTATCTACTTCCAACATGTATATTAGAAAAGCACCTAAAATGGAGAAGAAAAGCATAAAACAAGCTGCTATATGAATAACTCTCCGGCTTCCAACTCGTGTCAATCCCAAGAGACCTGCATTTTCACTGTTCAAGTAACTCACTAGTAAGTTGTTTCACATTTAGCCACTTGCAAACAATTTTTCTTATTCTTTATGAACCACCAGAGCATTTTAGCTTATTACACTGATGCTGCTGAGCCATTTGCAGTACCAAACATTCCATCCAACAATATACCTATTCCCTGAAACCCAAATTGTGTGAGAAACAATAGTAAAAACTGTGCTATAAGTAATGGCAATTAACAGAAGCAGAATATCTTGTCACCTGCCAGCCAATGCCCCGACTAAAAATGGCAGGTGGTACAGGTGTAGCACTTGCAAATCTTGACACCGCAATGAGAGTACCAGTTGACTGAAAATGAAGAAATTGTAATTAGAAAGTTAAAATGGTAATGGGCAAACAATGCAATGGTTCCAACTGGAACCAATTATATTGCCTTCTAGCAAACATACTGTACATTTAACTAATCTTAAAGTGGAAGAGGTGCAAACCGTGCAGAACTAACAAACCTGCAATTATATTTCAATCTTGGCATCTATCCATAGAAAATCCTGAACTAAAAGGATTGTCAATTTGTCATGCTTCCATAGAAACGACCCAACTTGGACATCTGTGAGACATCCGTTTTACATGGCCAGCCCCTTTCATGGCAAATACCGCTTAGACATGTCTAAATTTCCTAGAATCCTAGAAAATTTATACATCCAAGTCTAAGGGCATCTTTATACTTGCTAAGCCAAAGCCTTCCAAATCATCAATGTGCTTTCAATTCACAGCCTATTACAGGCCACAAATGAACATTCTCAACACATTTTGTTAGTATAGACTCCAAATACAATTCTTAAACTCTATGTATCGTTGATATTATTTAAAACTCATGATAAAGGTAAGAGAGATGCTGATTTGTAATGCAACTCCAATCTAGATAATCAGCAAAAGCTACAGATAAGGCTGAAACAGGAAGATTAAGATACTAAGCGAAGGTATGGTTCAGACACGAAGGGCAAGGATCTCTAGAAAATGCTTAACTATCTCGGGTAACACAGCAAAACTCAAAAAAGTTGGTCTAAAATGATTAATCAAGCTATTTGTGAATTTATATATCCACTTCAACCTTTAGATATTTGACCAAATTTTCTTTGGTGCCAACCTATAAGTAGAACACATGCATGATTATTTCTATCTGGACTGGCTTTCTGCCATTTGTTCCAATAAAATGTTTTATCCTCCATCAACATAAATACTTTCAAATTAAGGACTAATGTCATTTATTTGAGATAAGCTTTATGTTTCTTTTAAGACCAGAGGGAGTTGAACTGTTGCACTATGGCCAAGTAGCCTAGAACCAACCTGCTACAGCTTTGCCTAGAAGGCCAGCCAATGGTGTGGGTGTAGCGTAGCAAACCAACTTCATAACTTATCCCCAGGCATATATCCTACCATCATCATAAGATCTCATTTCAACATCCCAAACAGTTAGGCCCCACTGCCTCCTTAAATGACAGTCATTCAATGCCATCAATTGAATGATGTTCATCACCTCTAAAATAACAGGGGAAGTTAGAGCTGAAGTGTCAATTGCGACATGATCATGCACAACTTCAGTTCAAGGATTTGCTTAATTGCAATTCAAATAATCTTGGAACCAAGTTTAAGCAATTCCAGTCCAGCTCATGCACAGCTCAGCATGAACCCCATAAAATGTATGAACATTTTAGATTCTAGATCCAACAATAAAGATGCTGTCTCCAATAACAAATGATGGGTGGGAAACTGAATTTTTCTCCAAAGGAAGATGTGTGTAAGGAGAAAATGCAACATGAGTGATAAAGCCCTTGAAAGAGCCATGCATGAACAACACATGTTCTGTTCATGACAATTCTAGTTGTTGTGGAAGTTCTGAAGTAGCAAATTTAATCAAGTTGACCTTGAGTTAAGCAAAGCCTAGCTAGCCAAATCTCGCTTAAGTTGACCTTGAGTTAAGCAAAGCCTAGCTAGCCAATCTCGCTTGACTAGAGCCCTACAGAGCACAATCTCATGATTTCACATGTAAAAGGAATGATGATTTCATTGTTTGCCACTTTCATTACAGAAAACATGTAAAACCATCAAACATCTTGCTGCCATTATTGCTACCAGTCAATATGTCAAGCTTGACCATTCACTGTTATCATCTACCTGCTGTCCTCTTTCAATTTCAGAATAGGGATTTTATTGTTTCATCTTCATCAGCACAGGTTCAACTTCTATATGCCTTATATATAGTCCATTTATCAATTTGCATCTGTGATTGTCATTGTAAGAATATCTTAACCATGGAAATCCAAGCAAAATATCACAAAAGGTCACTTACAAGAATGTCACACCATGTACAGCAATCCTTTCTGAAAGTAATAACTACCAAGCATCATAATGTTGATCCATGCAACATGATATATGTTTTGATTCTTCTAAACATTTAGGTGAAGTTCTGTAAAGCTCAAGCATCATAACATTCATAAATGATGGTAATAACAAATATTCCACCTGGTTATTATTTTTCCACCATAATTTCCCACTTATAGTTATATGTGATATCTAAAATTAACCATCATGGAAGCCATCAATTCTGAACATAAGCAAACCTGGATAATAATCAATCTCATCCTGATCTTCATCAATCTCATAAGATTTTTTCTCCATATGTTCTATCAAAACCAAAATAGGCTACCCAAACAAGGTGTAGTGTCACAAAATTTACACATTTATAGCATGTATTAGCATTGCAGTCTGCCATTGAATATTAGTATAGTGACCTTTCCTTCATCAATTCTTCTAGGATCCTTTGTGTTGTTATCATTAGTGGTCATGGTATTCACTGCTTCACTATAGTCATCCCACAATACAAAATGAAAGATGTGTTACAAAATACTCCTATTTCAGAACTCATGCATCTGGTATCTTTGGCATTCAAATGCCATTCTATTTTGGTTCTTACGTACCATTTTCTTGGTCTCCAAAGGGGTGGTACCATAAGCAGAAGCTAAATGAGGTCCAATGACACCAGAATCAAGTTACATAATGATGATTTATAATTTCCATAGTGAGTTTGACAAACTAGACAAGTCTTAGCTAAGCTTAAAATATAAGACGCTTAAGTATTATGAGAATTTTTGGCAGTCTCAGGCCTCAATGTGGATGATTATATATAATATGATTTTAGCATAGTATCCATCAATAGGGATCTTTAAACTATTGAAACATTATTATCTAAACTATAAGGGCCTGTTTGGATGGTTGGGCCCAAAATCTTATGGAATTCGTGGCCCAAGCATAAAAATAATGAATTATAAGCAGGTCAGGCTATTATTTATAAGTATCCAGAACCATTTTTTGAATGGGCAGGCCCGGATCCCATAGGGAGAAAAAATGATCTCAGCAGGTCATTTTTTTCTCCCTATGGGATCCGAGCCAACCCATCCAAAAATGATCCTAGACACTTATAAATATAAAGCCTGGCTTACTTATAATCCAATATTTTTATGATTGGGCCATGAATTCCATAGGATTTTGGGCACAACCATCCAAACAGGCCCTAAGAGATTTCACAGAAACCCTAACTTATGGCTGGTCACATCAGGTTCAAAATATAGCTCATCATTCAGGTAAATTCATCATTTGTTCATTTTCCCTCCAGATTATTATCATTATAACTGGTTGACTAAAGCAAAACATCCATTTAACCAGCTCTATAAAAATAGATTCCTGAGACACCAGTTGGAAAAGGAGAGACAAGGAGAAAAAGGCCACTGCAATAGATATTATCATACTTGGAGGTCAAAAAATGCAAGATGTCTCAACTTCAACTGAATTTAACTGAAATACGGAAAAACTTCCAGTAGAGTCGTACTGGTTCTGCTGGAAATACACTTGTAGAAAAGCAAACAATGGATACGGTCTTGGTAAAAGATTGAGAACATGCCAAAATTGAATGTTCCATAGTCCTTGTTTGGCATCCGCAAATTTACCAACTTGATTCTTAGAAATCTACGCAATATGATCTGGGGTAATCCCACCAACGATACATGCAACATTTGCCGTCTTCAGCAAAAGATAGCAACTGTCGACATAATTCAAAACCGATTCAAGAGAAAATTTTCTTCTGAGTGCACAACAAGAAATAACATAAACAACCTTGTTTCAAGATGTCATAGAAAAGGTTAAGAGACAATCAAATTAATGAATAACAAGTGGAGCTAAGTAGCATCTACAATATACAAACCTCAATTAATGAAGCAAAGGAAGCAGCCATCATAGCAAAAACATCCCCTCCATCAAAAGTGGGACCTCCCCATTGAAATGGATAGGGAACTTTTATCCTGCATGTAATTGTAGAAAAAATATATTAACCCATTTTATTTTGAAAGTAACAGTAGTAGTGCCACCTTCCAAATTCAGGCACAAAACCTCTTCCTAGCACATACCCTAAGACACTGCCAACAGGCAGACCCATATCCCATTGGGAGAAAAAATATCTCATCATCTTAAATATTTATAAAGAAAGAAATGAAAAAACCTTTTTTTGTGCAATTGACTTGTATCTGCATTCTAGTGGCAACATTAAGCCACTATTCATTGTTTTTCTCTCATAAAGTAACATAACACAATTCACAATATTAATCATATTTAAAGTGCTTCTTCTGATCTGCATTTGATACCGCAATCAGCATGTCTCAATGAATAGAAAACCAATTCAAAGTGCATCTAATCAATAGCCATTATTTTCAAAGGAACATTGATTAAGATTTGTTAGATATTTAATGGAAGAATTACTTTCGAGTCTCACATCAACACTTCCAAATTACTAGCAGAACAGATTAAATAGATATGTGTATGACAAAAGAGAAGTTGCAGCACCACAGCCTATGTTGATGAAAAGATTCAAGTAGATTTCATTAAAGCCCAACTCCCATATAAAGATCTAAGGCTATATTCCCGACACAAATAAAATCTTGAAAACTGTTAGGGAAAGTACAAATGAAAGAACCATGTGTTAACTATGTCTTAAGGAAAATCACATCATCAAAAGAAGATAATTCGAAAAGGTATCTCTACAGAAAGTTACAGGATCCAGCCAGTCTATAGTATGGTGGTTGCTTCTATATGAACAATATGGAAAACATAAGGGGGAAACTACATATGATATCAATTTGAACAAAAAGAAAAGTGAATGCCAAGTAATAAATCCAACCAATTGGAGTTGCAATACCATTCGGAGGCACGTATTAGGCCAGATCGATCTGTACGGCAACTAAACTGTGTCGCTGGAGGCCTATGTTTATAAGCACCAGCCACAGTCAAAATATGCGCATAAACCCAGACTATTACAATGGTAATTAGCACCGCAAACCGATCAAAGAATACTCTCCCTCTGCTAATTGCATGCGGAACATACTGCAGATCATGAACACCCAAGTAACAAAGTCATACAGTAGAACCATTGATATTAGACTGCAAAAGCACTCAAATAGTAATTCCAAACAACGAATCACTTAGGTCATACAAACCCAATTACCTGCGAGAAGAATATTAACAGAACAAGTGCAGGGAGCCCAACTTCAACACATCTTGCCAACTAGAAGCATAAACCAGGAACAGAACACACCAATCCAAGAAATGAGACCATTGTGTTGATCACGAACTAATGAACAGGAGGACCCCTTAAAGAACAGAGATTACTCACATTGGGAAAACCAATGTAGAAAAGTCCAAGGGCGGCAAGAGTCACAATGGGAACTGCTGCAAGGGGGCTAAGAAACCTAACCCCGACGAAAAGAAAATCAATACTAAATGGGAGGGAGAAAAGAAGATCACAAAAACAGAGAAGCAGAATTCAAAAACCAAAACAAAAAAAGAAATTTGCCCAAAGTTTTATTCCCGAAATCCTGATACCAGTAAACCCAATTACAAAGAAGGACAAGAAAGAAGAAAAAGAAAAGTAAAGAGACCTTATAACGATTCTCCAAATGCCAAAGAACCCAACAATTATCTGAAAACTGGAAGCAGCAATCAGAGCCCCCTGTATCGCCCGCATCGTATGCACAAACCTCTGATGAAAACGAACATAAATCATCCCCAATATATTTACAAAATAAATGAAGAAAGTTGCATATGATCTAAAAGAAACAAACCTCATATGGATCAATGATGAAAATGAAGCGCCTGCTGAGAATAATAGAGATGGTGGGGAGGAGATAAGTGAAGGAACCCCAATCACAGCCGGAAGCCGGGTCCCAAAGAACCCTGCAGCAAAGTGTTGATCCCGGCAACGAAAGCAGCGTCTGAATCACCCTCGCCTTCTCCTCCTGCACCCATTTCGTCCCAAAAAACAGTTCAAACGGATGAAACAGAGAAAAAGGTGACACCTTTGATTCAAAAAGGTCAAGAGAGAGAAAGATAGAGAGAGAATCAGAGAGAAACTCACGTCGCCGCCGCCCATTTGGGGTACGAGGATCGTAGGGATAAGGACGGTGGTGCCGAGCATCACCAGATAGTGCTGGAATCCCAGAACAATGGCCTCCGCTGGAGATAAAAAGAGAAGCAAATAAGAATTGGCAATGCGAAGGGAAGAAGAGATAGAGAGGGAAAGAGACTGACGCCACGGGGGAGGCTAGTGATGCAGAAGTCGATGCCGGGAAATTGCTCTTTAACGGGGTGGGGACGAACTCGTCCAGCTTCGCCGGGGAGGCGCCATCGCCGCCGCCGCTGCCGCCGCCGCGAGGTCTCTCTCCCTCTCTCTCTCTCTCTCGTTCGCTCTCTCTCTCGCACCTCCGGGACTGCGCGCGAGCGTGGAGAAGGGAACGCACGGGAGAGCGTTAGTTTATAGCGCGCTCCCTCCGGCGCTCTTTCTCCCTCCCACTGGAATTAATTAAGAGGATTAATTAGCCTCGTTGGGATGTTTATTCTTGTTAATAAAGTTAATGCTCTTTTGCCTTCTTATTAAACGTTAACCACGGGAAATGGAGGTAAGAGAAGGCCGGGAGGCTCGAAACCATGGGATCTAGTGGGAAGGAAATTGGTTTAACTACCATTTGACTGATCGTCACGCAACTTTGACCTGTATTCTGATATTTTCACCTTGCTTTTTATCTGGTGTTCATTAATCTGTCACATTGGATGATTGATGCCCAAACTAATGTGGGTCGTTTCCACTTTTCCACGCATCTGTCATGCATATTCTGAGCATTATAAATTTATAGGCATAATACAGTTATCGAATCCATTATATTTTATTAGAAAGATATGGATATGTAGAATCTTAGAAGTATCCATTGTTTTTCTTAACTTAGCATGCATAGATGCAAAGCATGCATGCACACATAATTATAGCTGTCTTACAACAATTTCTTTGAAGAAATTTTTGTACGAGATATTAAAACTTTTATAGTTTATAGGGATTTAATTTTTTCCATAAAAACCTCACATAAGTCTCCACATGAAGTACGGGCATAATCCATATATCAAAAACATTGTAATGTCTTTCATGCCATAGATTGACAAATTTATCACTACTTAAAATTTACAAGCTAAGAAAGAAGCTAACACATCAACTTACAATCACCAAAAACTATTCTAGCTGGATATTTAAGTGAATTTTTTATGTTATAAATGCATAGTTACCTAAATAAAATATTACTGAGGGGTAAAAATTGATTACCATAAATGGAATAGAAATTAGACGGAAAAGAAAACTGACGTATCCCATAATATCCTTATTTGCATTTGTATAAATTTAAATTGAAAATTAATTATCTTTTTCTTTAAGTCTTACAACATTCTTTTACAAAGTTTTTGTAAAAGCAAATGTTGTGAGTCCATAATTTAGATATTACTCTATATTTTATGAGTCTGTTTGTTGTTATAAAAAAATAGGAATACATTCCTGGAGACCTCCTTTACAACTTATGTAGATCTAAATGTCTAATAGAGTTTGTAACTTTTTTAGCCTCTGAAAATGAGTAGACCATATTATACTTCCAACATGGTCATACACCTAATCCCACCTATCAAACTCTAGATGATTATACAAGATAAAATAAGTATTAGTATCAATTAAACTCTTTGTCAATGGTGGCAAGTGAATAATTAAGTCATCAACTTATTCCCTTAATAATATATATATAGATAGAGATAGAGAGGGGGGGACAACTTTCCTCCCCCCCTTTCCCCTTGTCATCTATTTTGAGGCACTCTTCATTCAATCAATATCTTTTTTATTATTAAATATTTTTTAGAGTAACTTACAATGATCTCCCTCGAAGTTTGAGATAATTACAGGTTCTCACCCAATATTTTGAAAATATACATTCTACTATCTAACTTTTGCTATATACATGATATGTAATCCTCTACGAATATTTTTTGTTAAATAAACTATCAGTCTATTTGATAATTTTTATTAATATCATCACTATCTAATCTATTTGAGTCTTAAAATATCTTATAATTTTTTAATTTTAAATTTTATATTTTATATTTGACTAGGGGGTTATGTGTATATTTTCAAAACGGTGGGTGGGATCATATAATTATCCCAAACCTTGAGAGGGGTCAAAATAATTTATTCTATTTTTATAACAATTTATTGCAATCAACTATGATAATTTTTCTATACAACTTTTACATCATATAAAACACATAAGTATGAATGTATACATAGTTGTTCTCAATTTTTTTTCTAATAAAGGCAACTTTGTAAGAGTAACCAATCTCATTACTAAAAAATTATAATCAATTCCATTCAAATGCAATAAAATAACATAAACAACTATTATACATAGATATTTGGTATGTGAAATAATGCATTTTATAGAGAAGAGTGTACATAATAAAACATACAAATGATCAATTTATCTGGAGCAAATATTATTTATACACTCTAGATTAAACACAATCTACTTGTCTTTCTCTTGGTCTTAATATTTATGAAGGGCTGTACTATTAAGAAATGTATAAATTTTAGAGAGAAAAGAGGTGCATATTCTATGGATAGAGGTGGAGTTTAAAAGATATTGATGTATAGACCCCGTCTCATGAGCTCATACGATGTAAATAGATATAAATAGAAATATATGTCATTTTTGAGGTTTTAGGTAGATAACTTTTGATTCTATTTATTTGTTAATCATCCATCGTATCATTCTTTCTCATCTAATCTTTCTATTTTTATTGATAAATATGGTGAATAATAAACATATATTAGATCCTGAATTTATGCTCCTAATACACCAAGCTAATAAACATCACAAGTCATAAGAGATCCCAGCCTATAGATTATTTGCTCAGAGATTGTCCTTAATTTGCTACCATATCCACTGCTTTATTAGCTGCTCCATTAATACAAAATGTTTATATTATGATAAATCAGAATTGGCCATATATGGAGCACAAGAAATAGCTTTGCATAAGATCTATGGCCACCAAATGCTACATGGTGTTATAATATCCCAGAATTTGCATTATAAAAAATGTTATCAATTATTAATTTCTGGCCATATTGTAGAGAGGGGCTGATAACTTTCACTCATTTCTATTCAGGAATTACTTTACCAAGTATCATGCCAAGTTTGAGATGCATGAATCTGGCTATCATCCATGCTATGCCAATATCCGTGCTATGCCAATCAAAGGAATTAAAGAGCACGGAAGGGAGTCTGTCGTTAAATGGGAGTGATTCTATCACTTCCAGGTTGCTTTGGAATGTCATTCTTGTAATCCTAAACTAACATGTTGCTTGGAGGTTGGCCAAACCACACCATCCTAAAACTAACTCAACGCCCACGTCAAGTTATAATATCTTATTTGAACGGGCTTTTCTGAGGGACGCCCTTCCAAGTTCTCTTCTTTATTTGGACTATAATACCCATATACAAATAAAATTACAAGCCAATAAGGCTTTTGATGACCAGATAACTATGAAATATACAGTCTTCTTAAGTCATTTGATATGAAGAGAGGTCTCTTTCAAGGGTGATATCATGTATGCATGGAATGAACCGCCATGATGCCGTTGGTTTGGGCGAGAATGTCCAACAATCGCGTGGCAGAGAGGGATTACGCTTTGACGCTCTAAGTAGGTCGAACGTGACGATGACACTATGGTACCGCACGGTGAGAGTAAGAAACCATCCGCAATGATTTATCGTCCAGAGGCCTGGACGCCGAAGAATCAGAAAATTATAGAAACAACCCCATACTTTAAGGACGACAACAGGTTGAATTGATCAATATTTATATTTATTTATAATTAAAATTTATATTCATATCTATCTTGTATTTGGCTCGAATCAGTTCAAGTAGAGAAGTGTGTCAGATTGGATTGGATAGGTAAGAGAGGTTGGATAAGTCAAATAAAAATTCATCATATAAATATTATAAAATAATTATAATTTAAAAAAAGATTTGGATTAAGATTATATCAAGTAAGATTCGAGATGGTACATGACATTATTCGTATTCAATTCGGATGAAATTTTTTAGAACACGTGTCTGAATTTAATTGGATCGAGTAAATCCATCTCATTTAGATTAGATTGGATCGACTACCGACAAATCGGCTAAAATTATCATATCTATTTCTCCTTCTCGAGTTTGAAAAATGTGAATTAGACCGCATAGATGATACAATGTGATCCTAAGACATCAGCTATCAATGATGTTAAAGTACCAGCTATCAATGATATTAAGATACCAGCTAAAATGGCAAAATTATCATTGTCATTATGCTTTGATTCAATTTCCAATGTTTCTCAAGCCTTTCATTGATGGTGGATGTGGACCCATTAAAAGCATGGAAGCACTGCAAGTCCAACCTAAATGCCTCCATATCTCTTGATCCATGACAGCCTCCTTGAGATCTCTCCTATTCTCCCACTTTTGCCACCCTCCCCTGCCTCCTCCTTCCCACCAACTCTAAAACCCCTTCTCAGCTCCTCCATTGCGGGCCCATGGATCCCACCTCCTCTGTCCCACTTGTCACCTTTCTCGTCAGGATTTGATGATGATTGTTATTGCTAGTGACTTCATCTCTGCTTCAAGTCCTGGACTTCACGAGTTCGTGACCTAGCCAACATGCTAAGCCACATCGAGTCCTCGATACCGTCCTCATCAGAAAGGTGTCTCCCTATTGTTGTGATTCAATTGCAAGGAGAAAAATTTTTACTAAGCTGCTCAACTCGAATGAACCTCTCAAAAGAAATTAAAATGATGAAAATTTGATGAAAGTAAGATTTTGTATCCTATTTCTTTATTGATGATTATAAACCGAGATTTATAGCCACATTATAAAAGTGAAGTTCGCTCTTGCATGTTTGGGGTTGGATTTCTTTCCTAATTCTAATAGGACTCATTTTCTAAATAGATATGAATAATATAAATAAATTCAAAAAATTAAATTTATAAAATATATCTCGAGTTTCTATATTAACTTTACTTTCTATTGCTTCACTTGATTTTTCTCAAATTGAAGATATGCTTAGTCAAAAATCTTTCACTATAATGAAAATGGCCATTAGTGACATTTTTAAGTACGACTATAGATCAGAAAGAATGTCGTAAATATGTTTATCTATATTTTTGTGGTATTTTATTATGTACCATCTTAAGATGGTGTCAGTAATTAATTATCAATATTTTTAAAAAAATATCGATAAAAATTTTATTTTAGCGATATATGTAAGTACCTTTAAAATTTTAATATCAATAGTTTTCATATATCGATAAAAATTATTTAAAAATTAAATATTTTAGAATTAAAACAAAGAAAAGATTCAAACCAATGATCTCTTATTTAAATAGCAAATTCTTAACCACCAACCAATAATTTATATTATTAACATATAAATATAATTTATTTAACTTATTAACATACATTCATGTCATTAAATAAGTAATGTTAAGAATATATATATATAATAATATATTTTATGAGATCGGTATGACTAAATCAAACTCTATATAAAAATTAATAATTTAAGATTTAATGATAATCTTTAAAATTTATAAATTATGATATTATTTACTAGTATATTAGTCAAATGTCATAATAATAGTTCTAGTTTTCTATACTTTAAGTAATATATCGTAAAATATAAATTTATAGCAGTATTTATAATGAGTGCTGTTAATAAAAAATATTTATTAAAAGATAGCGATATGTTTACCAAAATGCAGCAATAAAAAGAGATTTTAGCGATATTTAATAAAAATATCACAAATAATTTACCACAAAAATCATTTTATTATAGTATTTCTCGAAAAAAAGTGTGACTAATCCATTTCAAGGCCCAAAATATAATTTAGACCTAATCACTAAGGACGAGGCTCCTCTTAAGGGATAGTGCTATATCATATATCTTGAAAAGTTATTGAATTTCAAAAAAAGATTATCTTGATCGGATATTGTACGGTCAAGTTATGACTTTCAGAAGTTTGGATCATGATTTAATTTTTGATGTGATGGATCTTATTGTTGAACACTGTATATTCCTATCTGTAGCAGTTAAAGTGGTCTATATCGAATTCGATGATCTTTCTAGATCAAATTTCCTCTATCTAGGAAATTAAGTTCTTGCTAAATTAGAACTATAGGTGGAAAAATGCTTGCTTCCTTCTTTCACAACTAAACAACTTGACTTTCCTTAGAGAAACATAAAGGCAGCTTTACTATAAGAGCTGCTAATGCTTATATTGAAAGTGTCACCTATTGAGACAATTTTGATGAGTTGAGCAATTTTCTTTTTGGTTGTATGATACATCCCTTTGTCTCATCATATCCATCGAAATACAACTCGCAATTATATTTGGCTTTGTTCTTTGATGCACTTAAAGCATGAATATCTTTTCTCTTATTTATTTGTATTGATCGTATGTTTGGACTATAAACTAAAGCCTTCACATATATAGAGGACTGAAGCTCTAATATCAATTTAATCTGATTGGATAGAAAAAAAAAATTTTCAACCCACTCAACTTGAATCTCTCAAAAAAAAATGAAAAAAATGAAAAAATTTGGAAGTAGGGTTTACATCCCTTTATTTCATTTATGATGATAAAACCGAGGTATATATAGCCTCTATCTATAATGTGAGATCCGTTCTTATACAATTCGAGTCAAATTTGTCTCTAGTTCTAATAAAACTTATTTTCCTAAATAGATATGACTAATAAAAATAAATTCAAACAAACTAAAATTTTATATGAGGTAGATCTCAACTGTTATATCAATTTTGCCTTCTATTACTTCATCCGATTCTTTTCATATTGGAACATATGTCTGGTCAAAATATTTTAGAAAAAAAAATATTTGATTTGATCGATCTATTTTAGGATCCAAATTGTAGAATTTAGACTTGATCACTAGAGACATGGCTATCTTTTGGGGGGTGTCGTATCGTATATCCAGAAAGGTTACTCAATTTTAAAAATGGATCATCTTTATCGGATATTACATGACCAAATTATAGCCTTCAAAAGTTTGGTTGATGATTCGGCTTTTCAATGTGATGAATCTCACTTCTGAATCTTGTATAACCCTATTCATACTAACTAAAATAGTCCACTTTGAATTTGATAATCCTTTTAGATCATCCTGAAGCCTCTATAAGGTAGACCATCTCTATGATGTTTGGATTACTCCACTATGACCAATTTGATGTTTCGGTTAAGATTTCCAAGCAGCCCTTTCACCATCTTCCATTCTCTTTCATCATCATCGGTTACTTCCATCTTGTTGCTAGGATGGATTTCAAGAAATTCAATCTAATTTAAATCTAATTTTTGCCTCTTTGCTCTGTGAAGATATATGTTGTGGAATAAAGGTATTAGATATCGTTGCTTTGGAACTTTGAAAGTTCACTAAGGATTCGGGAATTGTTAGTGGCTTCCCATGGTGGGTTGGAGATATTGGGGGAGGATGGCAAAGAGAGTGGAGGCATGGATGAGGATGAGGTGTGAGGAATCGATGGTGGCAAAGAGATAATGGTTTCTAATAGCCTTAAGAATTTATCTGTTGCTTCACCAATTGAAAGCACCCATCTCTTGCTAACAATGGTTCTACGGAGGAAGTTCTATCGAAATTAAGCTAGAGATGCAAGACCATCACGAGCTCAACCTATTAGGAATAAGCTCATTGGTGTGCTACCGTTGATCATTTGTAAGCTTTATATAGGTGTCCTTCTCTAGCAATCGCCTTATCAAGTGGATACCATATGGGATTGGAAACCTCCATAGGGTGGATGTTGATGTTTTAGTGGTGTGATTGAGGAGTAGGGGATGTTCCAATCATCAATCCTGTCGAAAGTGGTGAAGATGTCAAGGAACTGAGAAGAGAGATGGTTGAGTAGTGTCAAGCAAAAGTTAAAATTGGAGCTACCAATTTTTTGATAAATCAAGGGTGACTTTATCTCTATGAATTTGTGATATATTCAAAACTAGTTTACAATTCATGTTGCCGATCAAATCGAATCTAATCTACAATTCATGTTGCCTATCAATAAATCAGAATCTTGTTGTGAAAAAGTCCCACATTGGATAGATTAAGAACTTTAATGATGTTTATATACTCATACATTCATCCACCTACTACTTTAAGTTTTTGAATTGGATCTTAATATGGTATTAGAGCCCATGATCCTTCTTGCCTACAAATATTTCCATGCTCCTACTTACTAGTCTATGCATTGCCCCTCACTCTAGGTTCTATCCTTCAGGTTTCATATGCGAGAGAGGATGAGAAATAGTCCCATATTGGATAGATTTTGGACTCTAGTGATGCTTATGTGCTCATGGACCTATCCATTTGCTAACTTAAGCTTTCCGTTTGCATCTTAATAGATTGTAATTGTCCGTTTCTAATTCTTTTACAAACTAGATACATCATATATAGATAGTCAAGATAGTATGATAGACAGATGTTTGTATAGCAAGACTTAACATATTCATTAAGAATTAGTTAGTCTTTGAGAACTAAGATTAGTATGGAAGTCGATCGGGCCATGCCTCTACCTAAATTTTTGGACTTTGAGACGAGTTTAGGTTCAAAAATTTTTGGATAATCCAGGCCGAGCCCAGGCTTGAACTCAACAGATTGAACTATAGCCTGAATTATCCATTTGGGCAAAAAATAGGTCTGGACGCAATCCATTTTAAGTTAATTTTCATATTATTGCTTCATAGATAAATGAACGAGCCAAAATTTGAAATTTCTCCTATAACACAAATAAATGATATATAATATCTTATTTTAAGCTAAAATCATTCTAATTTATCTTTATTCTACATCTTTCTTCCAAATAATAATATATGGAATAAAAAAAAAATTTGTACACTACTTGCAGTGTAGAAAATCAGACATAGAGTACACCGACCCGTTTGATTGGATCACGTAGCCGCCGCTTTTTAACACATATTTAATATCCGCAATTCTATTTTTCGTTCAAATTTTGAATGACGAAAATAGCCTTTCTCTTCTGAAAAAATTATAATATCTCGTGCCGATATTATGACGTCTTGCATTAAAATTATGATTTTTTACACGAGATGTCATAATTTTTCACAGGATGTCATAAAAGGAAGGACATTTTCGTCATTGAAAAATTTCATATAAATTTTTCAATGACAAAAATACCCCAACCAAAATTATGATATCCTGTGAAAAATTATGACATTATGTGCAGGAAGTTATAATTTCAGCGCAGAATGCCATTAATATCGACACATGATATTATAATTTTTTCAAAAAGAAGAGGCATTTCCGTCATTCAAAATTTCAAACGAAAAATAGAACTACAGATATTTAATACGCATTGGAAAGCGGTGACTACATGATCCAATCGGACGAGGTGGTGTGCTCCACGTCGGATTTTCTATGCAAGTGGTGTACAAAGAATTTCGCATGAAAACAATGGGTTTAGGCCAAAACTTGGGCTCCATTTTTGGGCCTTATTTGGGCTTGAACTCAAATCGGGCTTAGAACATACAGGGATCTGGTCCAAAAGACAAATGGAATTTACATTTAAATCCAAATTCGGTCTGAACTCTTTTGAGTATAGTGCATTGTCTAATCCAAAGTCGGTCCGGCCCAGAACATTTCCAATCCAAAGTAAGATAACATGAGATGGTGAAAAGATATGTCCACCATATTACATGGCAACTCAGCATGAGAGTGTGCATTTATCCACTAGGCTCAGCACCTAAAAATAATTAACTTCTTAATTCTAGCTCCTCTGATCAAGTTCTAGTCTCAAACATCTTTCTTCTGCTTCTACCAAAACAAAAATCTTTCCTCTGCTATTGGGATCACAACTATCAAATACTCAACACTTGATCCAGTACCATCAAAAGTCCCGAGTATTAATGTAATTGGTTGTTGCGATTAGTCTTTCCTTAGGGAAAGAAACAGATGCCTTCGACGGACTTAGAGGTGATCCATGCAGTCATAACATATGGAGCTCGATGAGGACGGAGATGCGTGCCTTGGAGACGAAAGTCTTACCAACTTTGCCAATAAAAAACGAAGCCATCTTAGCTTCTATTCAAAAGCAGTACATTGTTATCACAAAGGAAGAGAAACGGATGCTTCCTAAGTTAGGCGGCCCAGTGTTTGATTTGTAGCTTGGCAAACAAGTAGTTGATGAAGTTGCAGCTACCGTGACAATATGCAACGGAGCAAACAGACGTAAGTTGATAAGGGGGCTTAATACTTTTCCAGTGTGGACCAAACCTCCTGAGGTTAGCCACTTCTTTCCTGTTTAACAAGAAAAATTAGCCGGTTGTCTCCAAAGGAGGTTGATTTGTTAGGTACTGGAAGATGGATTCAATCAACAAGGGGAGAAGGCCGGACCGGACTGAAGGAAATCCACATGATCAGCATGCTGAAATTTTCATCTCATGAAAATAGAACAACGAAAGCATAAATTAAATAATTTAATTATAGCATGCAAAAGATCTAATCCTAATATCACCCAAGGATCTAGTTTAGACATGTATGAAAAGTATTCAGATTTGAAAATAGAAATAAAGAAGAAGGAAAGATCGATTATCTTAATTGCTTTTCTATCTTCCTATCGGATAGAATTCCGCAGATATTCGGGATTTCTGATATAGCCGCGCAAGCATCCGGTCTCTGCCGATATCCACGCGGGGTCGATCTGATCGGAGTACCGAAGCCACTGAAGTGCTTGCACCTTACAGACCTCATTTCTTTGCTTGGATTTGGACTCGTTCTTCAACACCTTGAAGAACAGGACTGCAGTGTGATCTCATCACGTTGATTTGATTGGATCAGATTTAGACCACTAAGAAGAAAAGAAGAACATTTCTTCTTCTCTTCCTCTCTCTCTTAACTCTCCTCTTAGATCTAATCCAGAGGATATAGAAGTGGTATTGCATGGAAAGAAGAAAGGAGGGAAGGGCGATGAGAAACATAGCTTAAGGTAGTCAGAATTCATCGTAAAAAATTTTCACATATCAATTATGTTTTCTCTTAATATTTGTCACACAAAAATTAGCACAACCCCTTCCTTATCGGATATGATCCCCTTCTTAGTTTAAATTAAATTCAAATGGTAAAGATAGATCAAAACAGAAAAGGAAGATCAAGTGATAAGGGGTGCCAACTATTGGTGTCCCCTTTTTTTATTTCACTCACACAAATGCGTGTCCTCCCTTCCTCATCAGATTTTCACACAAAAATCTCAATTCCCACGTCCTTACCAGATTAGGATAACCCCTATTTGATTCAAACTCAAATAAGATAAAATCCACGAAGAGAAAGACTCCCAGGTAAGGTGGGGAGGCTAACTATTAACGCCCCTTTCTTTCATGCATGCAAGCGCATGCCCTCTCTCTTTTCACGTAAAATCAGAAAGAGAGAGTCTTCAAAAAAATAGACTTTGGCTTCTCAACTAAATTGAGTTTCAAATTGGATTTGATTCGAGTCTAATTTGAGCCCGATTCTAATCAAATTCGAAAAGACTGTAAATCCTGATCTAATTAGGATTGTAATCCAAGTCCTACTTGGATAATTAAACCCAATTAGCCTTAAATTAAGTCAAATATAATTAATTAAATATAATTTAAATTAATTATAATTTGATCCATAATTTAATCAGATCCAATTAAATTGCAACACTTGCAATATAGTCCCTTATGCTAATAATTAGTAGTTTTCAAATTTGTAACTCTTTACAAATTGATCCAAATCATCAATCCAATTGATAATTTGATCATGATCCAAGCTACTAATTAAGATGAGCTCCTTTTATGTGTGACCCCTCAAGTTCTATTCTATTTGATAGTGAGACATACCGTGATCTCCATCACCATATTATCGAAACTTCTTTCTATGGGCTGCAACAATTCCAACTCATCCCATCAAGGATCGTTGATCCAAAAACGATCCTAATAAGTTTTCACAATCCATCAGTGATGCCTAGCAGCATATAATAGCAATCCAGCAAAATATTAGGATAAACTCCTATGTGTAGTTTTCATGTGATCAAGTTTCTCTATCGAGAATCCCGATAGGATGTAGATCATGGAAGCTCATCAAATCCTAAGCATCCGTCATATACCAGACATAATCAGCTTGAGTTCAATCATGAATCTCATAAAAATTCTTTTCATAATCATGCTGCTGTGGCCACAGACTTATGGACTCAGCCTCTTAGGTCGCATAAGACTACTCTTCAACTATCAAGATTGATAGATCTCCTATAAGTGCACTCCTACTCCTACAATGAACCTACTACAGCCAACGTCCACTATAAGGACTCATATGGCTAGGGATCATATTTATGTATAGTCAAACTCCACTATAAGGACTCATATGGCTAGGGATCATATTTATGTATAGTCAAACTACAGCAACCCCATCGTGAGTAGTCAAGACACCGCAGATCAAAGAACCACTCACACAACTACAGCATCGAAAATTACTGACAAGTGAGTAGGCATTAATGTGACTTCTCATTCTTGATCATGCTCAGTACTGTTATTCTCTAACAACAACTTGCACTCTCGCTCTAGTATCTCCACATTGTAAACTCAAGATCCATCTAACCAAAAGAGAAGCAATCCATGCACCAATCTACTCGGATCAATCACCATCTCTGTGATGATCATTGACTAGGAGCATTTAGGAATCAATTTATAATGACACGTGTCTTGAATTCTCAACTCTTGAGAATATGTGTCATTGACCATTAACTCCATAGACGATTCTAGGACACATTACTCTAGAATAAAATATTATCCATAATTTAATTCAATAAATCAAGTATAAACTTATGTTCTAAAAATTATAATGTATCAACCAACAATTGACTTTTCAAGTCACACATCTAATAATCTCCCAATTGATCTCAAGCCAATCTACCCAAAACTAAGTCCTATTTTTCAAGATGGACTTCAGTTTTAACTTACAAATTGCTTAGTCAGTGAGTCCACCACATTTTCATGGGTCTACTCTCTTCATCTCGACATTTTTCAAGTCGAGATTGTCGCATACTATTTAAAGTCTTTTTTTTCATGTGCTGGATATTCTAGTGAGTCAAGGCTCCATTAGTTAAGGGCTATGGTGCCAATATTGTCATTATGATAATATCTCATGACATCATTTTATGACAAAATTACTTGGATCAGAAGATCTTACCTAGTATCTTTGAAAATGGTGACTAACTCTGCTTTCTGCAATGATTGATTATTTGAAACTCTTCTAATTTATTAATTTTTACATTGCACATATCCTGATGTAGACTCTCTACCATCAGAGTCAGACGCAAGATCTGAGTATATGTATCCATAAATCCTACAACTTAAAATTCTCCTCTAAGAATAAATTCTTAGTGCTTTTCAAGTATTTAAGGATGTTCTTCACAGCTATCCAGTATCAAACATCTGGATTTGACTGATTTTGCTCGTGACACTCACAGCAAGATCAAATCAAGCACATTGCATGGCATTCATGAGGCTTCATAAGGAATCAAGTTTATGAGCTAAATCTTCTCACATGTGTTTAGGCACATCATCTTGGAGAGATACATACTCTGCCAAAGGGATAGAATCTCCTCATAGAGTTTTCATACTGAACTCCTTCAGCACCTCCTTTATGTACTTTACCTGTGAAAAGCCTAGCATCTTATCAGATCTGTCTCCACAAACCTTCAATCCAAAATGCTTTCTTTTAGACTTTTTGGAGGATCTATTTGACAATCAACTCTTGATCGAAGTCAGCATGAAATAGCTTTCTCAATCAGGAGAATCTCGTCCTCCTACTGATCCTTTTGAAAACTCAAGGTTCTTCCTTATTTTTTGATGAAATCAAACTACTTGATTGCATCAATCCAATTCCGAGATGCTTGCATTAATCCAAAAATGGATCCATGCAGTTTGCAGATCTTGTGATCTCTATCAGTGGAAGTGAAATCCATCAGGCTGCTTCATATAGATATCTTTTCAAGATATCTCTTTTGTAGATCTATTAACACCCAATGGGTACAATATCCTCTAGTGGATCCACTAAGATCAGATTTAGGTGGAATGCATCAAGCTAACCTTTGACTTTATTGCTTCCATCTATTTCTCTAAATCGATGTCGCACATGGCCTTGTCATAGGACTTAGGATCAATTATTTGATCTCTATCTCTCACAAGGAACACTTTCTTTACATCCTCTGAAAGTATATCTAAGTATCTTTCATGAGGATGGAAGACTTTACTAGACTTATGAGATGGTAGAAGTCTCATACTAACTGGCTCAGAATGATAGGTACAATCAAAACTCTATTTTGTTGCTCTTTAGAGACTTTCTCTTCGAGCTCAATTTCCTCCCACTACCACCAACTTAGGTAAACTATTTTTTCTAGATGTGGTATAACAGATCACAATCACATTGTGGTCTGCTTGAGAGTATAAATAAGTACCCTATTCAACAGATTAAAGTATGTTCTTAAAAAAGTAAAGGTTAGTGAGTGAACATCATCATGGATCGGATCATATTTAATAGGGTCCTAATCTTCCTTTCCGATATCCCATCGAATTGAGGTAAATCAGGAGGATCCACTATGAGACCATACTATTTCCATGAGATAATCCCGCAACTCCCATTAAGATATACACCTCCTCGATCCAATTGAAGAATCTTAAGGGATTTTCCATCAAATGGATTTGTATTTAGTGATCCTCTCCCATGTCCCACAAGAGATAGTTTGATCAATTTTTCTTGAAGGTAGAATCCACAAACTCAGAATTTATGTGTTAAAAAGACGATCCCTTTCTAAGTTTGTATATCCTGTCCTTTTCAAAATGACCTTATTTGAGGCATCATATATACTTAGATTTATCTCATCTATAGATCTCTCAAACCATATGGCATACTTACTGTCTAAATACATCAACATGCAAATAGATCTGATATATCTTCATAAGATGTATCATTTTTTCCTTGGGCTATCCAGATAGGAGAACACTTCTCATCTGAGTGGTCATCAGTACTACAGTAGAAACACCTTTCCTTGCCTGTCTACTCCTTGAGAAGATTATTTCTTCCTTAGTAATCATCAATATGTTCATCAATTTTGATAATGGGTTATCATATTTGTTCATATGGTAGTTTATTCTAAACTAACCAAATAAACCATTAAGGGATTGCTGGATCAAATCCACCCATAGTTCCTCATGCATGGTCATCTTGAACTGATAAGGTCTTTGGCCATTGTTGAACAATGATCATGGATGGACTACTCAATGCGTAGTTTGGCTCTACTCACTACACCACTATTATAGGTGAGTTATCATAGTCCTGAATTTATGATGTCTTCATGTTGGCACTAAGGCCAAGATATAGCGCCTAACCTAATTGATATCATCCGTTCGCTTCTCAAGCGCTGAATATTTTAGCAGTTGGACAGTTTGGTGACCCAAGAGAATCCTGATCTAGAACATATCCTAAATCTTATCAGATTTTAGAATCATTCTAAAATCCTAAGACAGTTCTTTATAGTTCTACTCAGTCAATTGATTGAATCTTGAACTTGATCAATCAAATTGGGTTCGGATTTCATAATAAGTTTAAACACTTATCAAGTCCAATACCATTAGACTAATGAAACACAGTCTAAGTCAAACTCAAACTTAAATCTAATCAAATTAAATCTGATTTAACTTAATCAAGACCCAATCTATTATTTGATCAAATCAAATAATTTAACAACTATGGCAATTTGAGAGATTTTCTATCCATTTGGACTTAGTTCGAGCTATGGGTTTGAAGCTGAGTAATGAACTGAAGAGAGAAGAGGATTCTAGTTAGATGTTTGTACTAAATTTAAATTTATTCTAAAACTTTAAGAAATAAATTAGACTCTCATTATTTTTTCGGATCCTAACACTCCTCTGATTAGGAAGCAAAAACTCTTACGTGAGTTAAGGTTCCAAGTGGGTACTGCGGTTTCATCGATTGGCATACCACCTCACCTGACAGATCTTGATGAATGTGTCAACTAATAGGTGGACAACTCTTATCCAATGTATCTTATGCAAATTAGAGTAGACTAGATCTCTAAGTCTTGAGACTTTATCTGACAGATCTTGGCCTCATTCTTTAGTTAAGTTAGACCCACCATTAGCGTGAGTGAACCCGTCATTGAACCCTCACCTGACAGATCTTGGGCCCAACCCTATCTTCATCCCACAATAGTAGAGTGGTTGCTTCTCTTCTGATGTAACGGAACCACTGTATCCAGCCAAGAACAATCAATATTAGAGAGGACACAGCACTTTACAATGGTGTAATATCTCTCAACTTAATATTACTGAGAAGATTTTATTTAGGTCTCTTCTACATAGTCACATACATCTCATGTAAATAATTGGTCTGGTTCAGATCACCACATCTCATGTTTGACTAACCTAGTTTAAGTTAGCACATCTTATGTCTGATCAAGCTTAGTCAAATCAGCACATCTTATGTCTAATCCAACCTAGTCAGTATGGGTGAACTCGAGTCAACAAGTAACCTAATACAAAATATAATCTGTCAAAATGGCCAGATAAGTTCAGATGAGTGGAGGTCTCCCCGTTACTTCCTTAGACACCAACAAATTGGTTAGGTCAGATAATAAAATCAATTAAATAACCACCATCTAAATACTTACCTTAGACACCAAATTGGTTGATTAGAATCGATCAGGTTAGCCTATTGATCTGGACCCGAAATACTAAGCCAAATTCGGTCTTGAATCAATCAATTTACATCAAAATATGACTCGATATGATAGACTATAAATAAACTTGATTTTGAGTCCTTTTGATCTAATTCTGATCAATAATTGATCAAGTTCGATCAATTGCTCAAATCGATAAGGATTCTAACTTGATCTAATCAAAAAACTTAATTATAGTCAATCACTAGACCTAATTTATTCAGTCCATACCCAAATCCCATATTTATATAATGAATTTTAGATCTTAAATTCTCAATATTAGATCTTTTATAATTCATATCTTAATTCTCAATTAAATATATTATGATCATAGGTTTAGTTTAGATGTTCAAATAATTTCAGATCTAAACTACCTTAGATTGTATCTCATATAACATTTTATCTATAAATTAATCGACTCACTCTGGACTCAAGTCAACTCATCTGTGATGAATAGAAATCTTATAGCTTCAGCCTGCATAATCGAGTTGGCTCATCAGTAAATCGAGTCGGCTCCCTAGGATCTCGAGTCGACTAAAATAAATTTGAGTTGACTCGGTTGGTTGAATCACTACCGATTTCATGAAAATCAATCCAATTATCAATTTGATTTATGTGTGATTAAATTATTTTATGGATCAGATAATTTAATTTAATCAACAGTCAATCTAGTCTCATCCTAAGACAATCATACGGCAAAACACAAGTTATATTAGGGCAATCTTATGTCACGATGATTCTAGATTAATCTTAAAAACTATGACTTATATAATAGATCTAATCTACAGCCATTAATTAAAATATCTAACATAAATATGATTTAATCAAAATTATACATCATACATCACATGTATATCAGATCTAAACATCTCATGTTTCATATAAAAGAGATTGCAATGATGATTTTCGGATCTATGCATCGCATGCAAAAACAGGATCCAATACATCTCATGCATTGTTAATATCCAATACATCTCATGTATTATTAATTAGATCTAATCTAATTTTATAATCTGATTTTTGGATCTAAAATAGAAATTAATTTTCATGTATGTAAAACGATGTGGCTCTGATACCACTTGAAGAAAATCTAAGTGATCGACATGCTGAAATTTTTATCTCATGAAATAGGACAATGAAAGCATAAATTAAAATAATTTTAATTTATGATTTACAAAAAATCTAATCCTAATATCATCTAAGGATCTAGTTTAGACATGCATGAAAAGTATTCAGATCTAAAAAATAAAAATAAAGAAGAAGGAAAGATCGATTACCTTAATCGCTTTTCCATCTTCCTGTCGGATCAGATCTTATGGATGCTCAAAATTTTTGATGTAGCCACGCAAGTGCCCAGCCTTTGCTAGTATCTATATGGAGTTGATCTGATTGGAGCATCGAGGCCATTGGAGTGCTAGCACCATACAGATCTCACTTCTTTGCTTAGATCTGGATTCGTTTTTCAACACCTTGAAGAATAGGGCTACAGCATGATCTCATCATGCTGATCTAATCAGATCAGATCTAGACCACCAAGAAGAGAAGAAGAACCTTTCTTTTCTCTTTCTTTCTCTCTTAACTCTCCTATCAGGTCTGATCTAGAGGATATAGAAGTGGAATGGCATGGAAGGAAGAAAGGTGGGAAGGGCAATGAGAAACATGGCTTGTGGTAGGCAGAATTCACCACAAAAAATTTTTCACATGCCAATTATGTTTTCTCTTAATATTTGTCCCACAAAATTAGCTCAACCCTTCCTTATCAGATATGATCCCTTTTCTAGTTTGAATTAAATTCAAATGGGAAAGAAAGATCAAAACAAGAAAGGAAGACCAAGTGATAAGAGGCGCCAACTATTGGCGTCCCTTTTTTTTATTTCATGCACACAAATGCACGTCCTTCCTTTTCATCAGATTTTATTACACAAAAATCTCAATTCCCATATCCTTACCAGATTAGGATAACCCCTATTTGATTCAAATTCAAATAGGATAAAATCCACGAAGAGAAAGACTCTCAGATAAGGTAGTTGGCACCCCCTTTCTTTTCACACACACAAGGGCACACGTAAAGATGCACGCCCTCTCTCTTTTTATGTGAAATCAGAGAGAGAGTCCCCAAAAAAAATAGGCTTTGGCTTTCCAACTAAGTTGGATTTTAAATTGGGTTTGATTCGAGTCCGATTCGAATCAAATTAAAAAGGTTATAAACCCTGATCTAATCAGGATTGTAATCCAAGTCCTACTTAAATAATTAAACCTAATTAGCCTTAAATTAAGTCAAGATTAATTAAATTAAATTAAATTTAAATTAATTAAGACTTGATCTATAATTTAATCAGACCTAATTAAATTGTAACATTTACAATAAAGTCCTTTATACTAATAATTAGCAGTTTTTAAATTTGTAACTCTTTACAAATTGATCCAAATCATCAATCCAATTGATAATTTAATCTGATCCAAACTATTGATTAGGACGAGCTCCTTTTGTAAGTGACTTTTCAGATTTTATTCTATCTGATAGTGAGATATACCATGATCTCCATCACCATATTATCGAAACTCTTTTTGATGGGCTGGAATAATTTTAACTCACCCTATTAAGGATCGTTGATCCAAAAACTATCCTAGTGAATTCTCACGATCCATCAGTAATGCCTAACAATATATAATGGCAACCCCACAGGACAGAAAGATGAATTCTTAGGTATAGTTATCGTGTGATCAAATTTCTCTATCGAGAGTTCCGACAGGATGCAGATTATGGAAGCTTGTCAAACCCTAAGCATCCATCATATGCCAAACGTAATCAGCTCGAGTCCAGTCTTGAATCTCATAGAAACTCCTTTTTATAATCACGCTATTGTGGTCACAGACTTATAGACTCAGTCTCTTAGATCGTATAGGACTGCTCCTCAACTACCAAGATCGATAGATTCACTATAAGTGCACTCCTACTCCTACAGTGAACCTACTGCAGCCAACATTCACTACAAAACTCATATGGCTAGAGATCATGTTTATGTATAGTCAAACTACAGCAATCCCATTATGAATAGTCAAGGCACCGCAGGTCAAAGAACTACTCACACAATTACAATATCAAGAAGTCACTGACGAGTGAGTAGGCATCCATATGACTTCTTATTCTTGGTCATGCTTAGTACCGTTGTTCTCTAACAACCACCTGCACTCTCACTTCAGTGTCTGCATACTGTAGACTTAAAATCCGTTTATCCAAAAGAGAAGCGATCCGTGCACCAGTCTACTCGGATCAATCACCGTCCCCGTGATGATCATTGACTGGGAGCATTTAGGAATTAATGTATAATGATGCATGTTTTAAATCCTTAACTCTTGAGAATATGTGTCATTAACCATTAACTCCATGTACGATTCTAGGACACATTACTCTAGAATAGAAATATTGTCCATAATTTAATTTAATAAATCAAATATAAACTTATGTCCTGAAAAATTATAATGTGTCAACCAACAATTGACTTTCCAGATCACACATCTAATAGGGACAAGTTCCATCGATTGTGCTTTGATTTAATAATCTTGAATAACATTAATTTTATTTATTCATAAGAAAATAAGTCAAAGAAATGTCAAGAAATATCTCAATAAAATTTTTTTTAAAAATTATATGAAAAGTAAGACATGGTTTATGAATTACGTTGGAGAAATATCCCAAACTCTTCCAATGTAGCTTTCCTTCGAACATCTATTAGTTTTTGGCTTCAGGTTAGCAAGGGCAAGCGTGTAGGAGTGGGGTGTTCACCACCTAAGTTAATAGCTATTAGCTAGAGCGGCAAAGATTGTTTGAAATCAGAAGCTTTTCAGTTAATTGGGAGAAACTGTAAGATAACAATGATCAAATCACTGCACAATTTAACATGGATTAGAGAAAGCTTGTGCGTATAATTATTTATAGATCCATGTTTGGCCTCCCAAAATGCAATTGGGTCGATTAGACCCTGATCCTGGATTTTACTAGAATTCATACCACCATTCACTAGACTTGGTTGTAATTTATAAATTGCATAATTGGCTTTTGGGCTTGCATCTAGACAACATTTTTAACCTCGTTGGATTTGGAATTGCAAAGCTACAGAAGGCCAATTGTTCCCAAGACCTTGTCAAGTTCAGGCCTTGCAATGCTAGAGGAGCAATTGTACCAAAGACACAAGCTAGCTCCATCGAGCTTCTCTTCTTTCTTAAAAAGAAAGCTCCACCGAGCAGTTTAGGGTATAAGTTTGATCGATTTGGAATCTATTCAGTGTGTCTGCACTGGCTTAATAAACAAGCGCAGCATATATCTCTAGGCTAACCATATATCTCACCATATGTTTGGTAGCATCTACATACCAAATCCAACATATAGTGAAAAACTCTTATTCCAGCATGGCTAACCTGCTTTCTTGCACCCAATTAGGCTAGACTAATTTTTTTTTTTTTTTCCACTAAGAGAAGAGATTTTGCATTTTCTTACCCTTTTTTTTTTTTTTGTTTCTTACTTAACCGGTAGTCCTA
>KE504773.1:1143373-1164538 GCA_000441515.1 Elaeis oleifera | reverse complement strand
TTTATAAAAAATTATAAATTGACTGTAGAATATCTCACGATATAACTTTTCAGAATAAAAAAATTATTTTTATCATTTAAATTTAAAATTATAAATATAAAATATATTATTAAAATAATTAAAAAATATTGATCGTATGTTTCAAAATAACTGGACAACACGTTTCACGTCACTTTTATTGCATCGTATACCGTGCATAGAGGCTCTCTTACGGAAATGGCATTCGTGGGGGTGAGACGAAGGCTGACGAGATCACGTGGGCCTCTTCTGGGCTCCGTCGATGCGGAGCCCTTTTCGGCTTTTCCGGTCAAGCTGACGTCATAGAAGGAGGCATCTGCGGCAAATATGACAAAATTCGGGGCTGAAAGTGAAACAATATATAATCAAAGATCACCCATCCATCTGAGATCGAATGGCTGTGATTATGGAAACGGGTCCAAACCGTGGGCGTCCGAGATTTCTTAAATAGTGAGGGCCATATGGGCCATATCTATTATCTAATGGACTAAAAAGTGGGCATTCTATATCCAAAAAAGAAAGGTAATAGTTGGCATTTAGTATTTTATTCGATATAAATGCAAATATTCGATAAAAAATAGGATAAAAACGTGGGAAATTCATATCTATACTATACATTGAAGGGCAAGCCGATGGTCTTCCGATGCGCCACATGTTGCGAGCTCAGGACTCTCTTGGTGGTTTTTTTTTCCTCTGTTTATTCTTCGAACGCCTCCATACCCTCTCGAACCTTCCTAATCTCTCGCAGACACTCTTTCAGCTTGCTCTTCTTGCTGCCACCTCCTGTCTGTCTCTGCCCATCGCCTTCCTCCCCATCATCGCCAGTGTCGAGCTTCCAGCTCCAATCTCCCTTAGATGCGCATTCCTTTCCACAGATCTCTGAGAGAGATGCTGACCTCCTCCCTTCTCTTTCCACCATTACCTTCCGTCGGTCTCCGCTATCACCTTTTTCCCCATCATCACCGGCATCAGTCTTCTCCTCCGATCTCCCTCAGGTGCTTTATTTTTCATAGATCTAGAAAAAAGAGAAGAAAATGAAAAAGAAAAAAAGGAAAAAAAACAACACAAAACCTAGCCATCATCTTGGCTCCCTATTCGGCCACTTCAAGCCTCCCACCCAGTTGGAATCCTGGAGGATGGAAAAAATTTAAAAAAAAAAGAAATATAATACCCCAGCTATCATCTTGGCTTTCCTATTCAGTCGCTCTGAGCCACCTACTCAGTTGAGACCCTTGAGGAGGAGGGACTCTTGAGGACGAAAAGAGAAAAACAAACACAAAACCCTAACCACCATCTTGACTTTGCTATTCGGCTGCGCCAAGCCTCCCATCCGGTTGGCACTTTTGAGGATGGGAAAAAAACCCAACGCAAAACCCAGCCATCATCTTAGCTTTCCCATTCGGTCTCTTCAAGCATCCCACCTGGTTGGGACTCTTAAGGACTAAGCTTAGTCTATGATAATTTACAAGTAAATAGATGGTTTATTCGAATAGATCCATTGTATTCATGAGTATCTAAGAAAATTAAGGACAAAGGTACCATATTTTGGATTGGAAAAAAAATATGGATGCATTCCTTTACACCAGAGATAGGAGAGGACTGCAAATGGGCCTCTTCTTGGAATTCTAAGCAATTATGTGGCTCATTGTTCGATGGTCCTCTACTTTGCTAGTAGAGCTGTTGTTGTCTCTTTTTTTTTGTGATGGGATGGTGGGGGTTTGAGAGGATAAAATAAAGAGCAAACAGCTAGATTTAAACAAAATACAGTAGTATGACATTACAATCCTTACTTTAAACAAAATTACGTGCCTATGGTCTGAACTTTTTTTTTCATTTTTTGCAATACCTAATATTTGAACAAAATGTGTAGTCATATTCAAGCAAATCGAAGAAACAAAATTAAAAATCATTCAAGAAAATGAGATTTCCACTTACTACAAGCAAAATGTGGTAAATTCGAACATAAAAAGAATCGAAGAAAAAAATCAATGGCCTTTCTCACCATCTAGCAAGCAAAAATAGATGAAAAAATTGATCAAATTGCGACAATTTCTCCGACGATCGATTGAAATCGGTGGTGGCGAAGTCTTGGTTTGGGGCTGAGGGTTGTGGAGGTCGCGAACAAGAAACTTTCAAAAATTTTCATGTCTGAGGGTTGAGATTTAATTAACATATATTTATTTTATAGTGAAATCGAAATTACTATAAAGTCTTTAACTATGGCTTGATTGCCTGAGCTGAGGTTTTCTTGATATAAGGTAAGACCTTTTCCACATAGTTTGATCGTTTCTTTCTTTTCGCTTCATTTTTTTTCATTTTTGGAGATTTGTGGGAAGAAGGGCACCTGAGGGAGATCGAAGGGGTTTCTTAGGTGCCAATTGGAGTTTCCTCATAAAGGATTTTGTGCGAGCTATGGCAGTGCAAATTCGTCCCTTGAGGTTTCAAATTGTAGAATTTTTGGTAAGATATTTTAGTGATTTTAGCTTCATAGCCCTAACTATGGTTGTTCATCCTATAAATATTTAAATATATTTAAATTTTATTTCAATTAGTTATTTAAAATTTTTGTAAATATTATTTTTAAATTATATTTATATAAATGGATATTGTTGAAATTTCGTCAGAAAAAAATTTGAAAGAAATAATCAAGAAACTAGAATTACTTAAATCAATATACGAACTTGAGATTTGATACAATATAATGAAGTTATCGACCGCACTTAGCAGGTAAAATTATGAATCTTATTATCTTTTTTTGTTATTAATTTTTATTATATTTAAGAATATGTTACTATTTTATAACTTTACTTTGTAGTACAATGAATTTTAAGTCAATACGGGAAAAGGTCTTTGCCTTTTAATTTTTCATCTTTCTTTGTTTTATTGCTTTCTCATGTATTTTATTTAATTTTTTCTTTATTTTTTTATTTGCAGGAGTCTTAATTGGGTGGGAGGCTGGGAGTAGCTGAATATAGAAATTTAGATCCATCTCAATCGGAAAGAAGGCTTGGAGGGATCGAGAGAACTCTCTCTACTTCTGTCAATGAACTTTATTAAATATATTATTTTTATAGATTATTTTTTGTTGTTATTTAGTAGTTTAAAAATTTATTATTGCCTTGATACTAATTGAAAATAGAATTTTAAAATCAAAAATAAAGTTTTAGATAGGGATGATACTTAATGTCTTATATTATATATGACGTATGTAGCTGTTTGTTGTACTACTATTAAGTACTAACTACTTTGCATTAAATGATTGTATGTTGCTGGAGAGTAGAAATATGACCATAATAATTTTTTAGAAATAAATTATGTATTTCAAGTAAAATATTAATTTATTATTATTATTATTATATTTTATTATTTTTTAACACCATTTAAGTAGAACCCGCTGCATAGTGTGGGTTACTTGCCAGTTGCCATGATTTGGGGAGGTTGGGATTTTATTCAAACCCAATTGGATCAGACGGTGATTGGCTTCTCTTTCTCTCTCCATCACAATACTTTTAACTCTCTGTTTGATATGAAGGATGGATTGAAGGAAGAATAGATGAAGAAAAAAGGATGGATGGAAGTCCATCGATCCTCTCATATATTTGGTGAAATATAAAAAGATGGACGAAAATGATTCTTTTATCTATTTGGTATAAGAGAAATGAGAGAAAAGATGGATGATATTAATATAATATTTTTACTAAACTATCTTTTTATAAAAATATTATTATCATCAATTTATAACACTTATTTATACTAAACAAATAAAAGATATATAAACTAATAATCTTTATAATATATAATTACATAAAAATTATATAAATAATTAATTTAATACATAATTTATAGATTAATTATTAATGAATTAATATATAAATAATTAATTAATTTATAATTTAGTTTAAATAGTCAATTAATATTATACAAATAATTAATTAAAAATAATAAATATAAAAAAAGAATAAAAGATATCTAATTATTTAATTATAATTATAAAAATTATATACTAAAATTAAAATAACGATTAATAAAGTTTAATAGTATATGATTAATAATATATATAAAAATATATATAAATTATATAAATGAAAAAATGATGAGGTATTATAGTTTTATAAAAAAAATTAATAACGGATAATTTTGTCCAGGCAAAAGTCCATCCTTCTTTCCTTCATCCTTTCAATTTGAGAAGATGTAATTTGGTAGGTCAGGGTAGATAGACAATTCTTTCTTTTTCATCCATCCTTTCTGTAATTTTTTTGAATCAAACAGTGGACGGAAGCTATCCATCTTTTCCATCCCATCCACCCACTCTTTATGACCCCAATCAAACATAGGATAAAAGGATTGGATGAGGGAGGTCATCCACTATAAGATGTGTATATGGGAAGACCAAAGGTTAAGTAGCTTCATTTGTCATTGAGCACTTTTAAAGAATTATTGTAGATCAATTCAAAAGTATTTTGAGATAATTTTTTGGGATATATTTATATAAAAATTGTATGAAGAGCCTGTCATAGCAAAAAAAAAAGAAAAAGAATTGAACTTCAATAAGTTTTCTTTGTGGATGTCTCAAGAAAAAATTATTTTGTTATCAATTATACATTATGGGTATCTGCTTAGAGTTGTTTTATGCAAATTATTTGATTTTTTTTCATACAACGAAAATCATTAGGTTAACATTATTATCATTAGAAAATTAAAATAATAAATAAAAGAAAGGAATGGGAAGTATTTTTTTTTCAAATAAAATTGAGTAAAATGTCATCATGGAAAGAGATCGGAGTTATAAAACAAAAATGCAAATGACTATTGAATCATTTGACGATTTTAGCTGTAGTTAATTTCTAGGATCATAAGTTCATCATTAACTTCTGTACAATTTTTTGGTTATCTTTGAATTGAAAATATTTTCTTTAAGATCTATTGTACTATTTAAAGGGACTATATAAGTTCTTATATGATATTTGACTGTCTTTTCAATTGAAATGGTTTTCAATACTTATATTTAGAAGACTTGCGCAAGTATGGCTTTAGCCCCACCTCCGTGTATGACGAGATTTTGGTTACTTGCGCAATGTTAAGAATTCTTATTATTTGGTTAGAATATTTGGATAAGGTGCTGTATAGTTACACAATTAATACCAAATGTACATCAACACCATTAGAAACCTTAAATATTTTATACTTCTAAGCTTTCATAGTACCTTTTGGAAATTTTATTTTTGATTTTATTTTTGAACATAGTGGCATGATGAATTTGGACATGCACAACCATGAATATAGTGTTCTATAGTATACTCAAGGGTGTTCTTATCATGTCTTGCATACCAATGTGCTTCATCTATACTCTTTTATTTATATTTCTAATCACATTTTATTAAATCATTTGACTTGATTTTCTCGCACATTTAATATGTCATTTTACCATGTGTGCCCCTAACTGGCGTCCCTTTATTGAGTGTTCTAGGAGGGTGGTTGTAAAAGAGGATTGATGTCTTTGAGGATGTACGAGTTTTTGAGCTATCTTCTTCTCTTTCTATCATGGTGTTTTTTTGAGTGTCTACCTTGATACTGTTTGAATTAAAATATCATATATTATATACATATTTTTATATGATGGTCGTTATATCTTGCGAAAATCACCAAACATCTTGTCTCGGAAATCTTTCTTTAAAATAGCATTTATGATGTGCCTTGATCATTAATTTTTAATCACTTTTTTTGCCTATATTCCTGTTAGCGTTTCCCATGTATTGGATATTCTACTTCCAACAAATACGTAAACCTGCATTCAAAATGTTGTACATCTCCAAGCTTTCTTATTTAGTAACAGGGGTTTAGGCTTTTGCCCTTCTAAAAAACTGGTTTTGGTTCTTAAATGACCCCAAATACTCAAATTACATGGAACTTTTACAACTTGAGATGAAGGATTCATTATCATCTATTGTTAGAACATGAATAAACAAATAGTCCTCTCAATCTAAAGCTCTCACTTATGATTAGTTAAGATTGCCGTACGTCAATGCTGGATGATGGCCGAGCATGCCACATGATGGACCAGTTGGTGTAAAACTTTGCCGTATGGCATGTCCGTCTCCAGCATTATTCTGTGGGTGATTCTTAATTATTATATTACCCAAAACCAGTAAACAACTCTCTATTTATTCGCTTTTAATATGGATTATTCATCCAACATCAAAAATAATGGGAACAAAGATGCTGAAATCATTTTATTTGATTGTATCATGATAATTTATATGTTAGTAATTTTAAATTATTTTATTTTTAAATTATCATTCAGTATGGTGATAGAAATCTGTTCATGGGGATGATGGATATGTATTAAAATATTTTTATATTTTTTAAAAAATAGATAATAATAATATTTATTATGTTATCGGTTTATTTTTTCCGCTCTGTTGAAAGCTTCTCTCTCCTCAGCGCTCCGTAAGCTCTCGAACACCTAACCCTAACCCTATATTTCGATCCCAAGAACCCTCAGAGGCGGCTACCATGCAGGGCCTCTGCTTGCATTCCTGAGGTGACACGGGGATTCTCCCTCGTTCTTCTCTGTACGCTGTTCTGCACGCTTCTTTCGTCTTCTTTTCCAGCTAGGGTTTTGGGGGATTGAGGGTCTATTGATCAAGCTTGCTTTTTCTTAAAAGCTTGTTCCTTTCTTCTTTTTTGTACTCTTGTGCCGGTTCGGACGTGGAACGGAGTGCTCGCGGCGGATCTCCATGGACTTTGGGGACTGGCATTGCGGTTTTCGTATCTGTACCTTTGAAAGAAGTGTGCTTTAGGGTTAGTTTTCCTTTTTTCCCCTTTTTCCCTGCCGGCTTTTCACTGTGAGTGTTCTCTCTTTTGGTTTAGGAAGTAAGGGGTTAATGACGTTTTGGCGGTAAAACGAATCTACATAGCTCAAGACAGGTTAGGGCGCCTCAGGGGATCATTTCCCCTTTTCATCTATAGGCTTTGAGGTAGTTATATAAAAAAGGCTCTATGGATAGAATAATTCTTTAACCTTGGAAAAGATCCGATCTTTGAAGCGGATGCTCTAGGTCTTGGTTTTATATTCATTTATCAGTGGAAGATTGAAGACGTAGTTTTCTTAAGTTTTGGATTTGACGGAAAAACATAACTTTATGAAGTGGAACAAAGTCAGAAATATTTCAAATTTTGTAATCTTGGACGAAGTTACAACTCAGATGTAATAGCCCTATCATGGATGATTCCTGGGTTAGGTTTTTCAGTCTTAGAAGAATATCCCGTTTCAGAATAAAATGAGATCTAGACCTTTTGTAGGCTAAGATCTTCGAGGCAGGAATTGGAAGGCATGTGGCTATCAAGAAAAGGAAGGAATTGGATATTGAGGACAAGTCTCCAGAGAATCGTAACCTGTCCTTTCCTGATGAAGTTTTGGAACGTGTTCTGATCTTTGTTAAGTCTCACATGGATCGCAGTGCCGTTTCTCTGGTTTGCAAAGATGGGTACCATGCTGAGCGATGGAGCCGGACGCATATATTTATTGGGAACTGCTACTCTGTGTCTCTGGAGATGGTAGCTCGTAGATTTCCAAACATCCGGAGTGTCACTTTGAAGGGGAAGCCCCGGTTCTATGACTTCAACCTTGTTCCACCAAATTGGGGGCTGACATCCATTCATGGCTTGTAGTTTTTGCTTCAGCATATCCTTTTCTTGAGGAGCTCCGTCTTAAAAGGATGACCGTTACAGACGAGAGCCTTGATTTCTTGGCATGATCTTTTCCTGGATTTAAAGCTCTTTCCCTTGTCAGTTGTGATGGGTCCAGCACTGATGGTCTTGCCTGCACTGCAACCTACTGCACGTATGACTTTATTTTTTAATCACTTGAATTTTCGCCTTATTTCTTTAAAATTTTTCTGTCGTAAACGTTCCCAAATTGGAGAAGAGCTGATTTATTTACTCTTGATCGCATCTTTTCCCAGGTAGGTCTATTAAGACTTCCTTTTTGCTGTTTCTGGAAGATATGAGCTGCTGTCCCATATTTAGATTTGGGATGTTCTGGGTGAATGTTTTCATTTTAGAGATTGTTGATGGAACTGCAATAGTATGACCCCTTTTGTATATGACTGCTGAAGCTGTAACATATGCATACAAATAAACTTCCTTTTGTACGGATTCCACTTGTAAGTATTTTGTTTGTAACTGAAGAATGAGCACTTAAATTCCATTGCTCATGCAGTCAAGCATCTAAATGTACAGTGGTTGATGATTATCTTCATGGTTGAGTGTCTAGATCTTCTGGAAGTAGATATTTCGGATACAAATGGATATTCGTTTAATATTTATGGAAGACTGTTATTAACAGTAAAATATGGTGTGACATGCAATTCATTCTGGTTGATGATTAAGCTATAAGAACGATGCCAAGAAAAACACAAGTTACTGTATATTTTGGCAAATTTTCTCTCCTACAGGTGGAAGTTCTGCCTTACAGAACTTTGTCATGAATGCACATGGTGTCATCCCAAATATGGATTATGTACATGTTAAATGTGGTTCACCACAGGAATCATCCAGCTCCTTTTGGTCATTTCATTACTCAAGCCATATCATAATGTTCGTCAGATCAAGTGCAAATAAGTCAGTAGTTCAGGTAAATATGCCATGCAAGATAAATGCATGCAGTTATTCAGTACAAGAAAGTTCAGTGGCTTTTGAGTGCAAACGACTCCCTTTGCTACATAGGTTTTTTGCTTTTTGGTTTACTGGATTTTATGAAATTCCATCTCTACATGTTGTTCTATAGAGCAAGCACCACTGCTGGTAGCTTTCATTCTTGGTGATTAGGTCCAGTTACAGAAATTAGCAGCTATCCAATATTCTAACTAATACATCCTTACTGAAAAAATCTGACTGGTTATCCTATTTGTTATTTAGAATTTTCTCCTAAAGATGTCTTTGATGAACGATCACTTATTGCTGAGAGTTTTGGGATCAGGTTGGAGAGAACCGCTTGCTTAGACTGGCCCACTGGCCTGTGAGTTAGATGATCCAAATTTGTGACTAATAGTTTAGCAATATGGATGCTGAAGTTTTGTCAAGTAGCTTTATTTGAGCAGTGTCATGGTTCATGCATTGATAGAAAAATTCCAAGCAAACAAGCCATTTGCTTTCATAGAGTCTGTTTGAAGTAAAATAACTATATTGGGAATGACCAATGAAGATATTCTATTTGATATGAGATATTGAATGTCTAATTAGTTGTATTTTGTTTTCATATCTATTGTTTTTGAAGACTTAGAAATAGGTGAATTTTGTCTGGGAAGATTCAGCCTTTTGTCTTTTGTTGGTTGTGAAATCTCTTTCTTCATTACCTCTAAAAGCTAACAAGTTGTTCTTGGTTCCAGGAACTTGACTGAGCTTGACATACAGGAGAGTGGGATTGAAGACCTTGGTGGGAGCTGGTTAAGTTGCTTTCCTGAAAGCTTCACATCATTGGAAGCACTTAATTTTGCAAATCTGCATTCTGAAGTAAATTTTGATGCCTTGGAGAGACTAGCAGCAAGGTGCAAGTCATTAAAGGTATTAAAACTAAATAAACATGTCACATTGGAGCAGCTTCGGAGGCTGCTTATGAGAGCTCCTCAGCTTGCAGAACTTGGAACTGGTTCATTTTCACAAGATCACCAACTCCAATCACATGCAGAGCTGGAAAGTCCACTCAGCCACTGCAAGAACTTGGACACTCTTTCAGGCTTGTGGGTAGTTTCCTCCACGTGTCTACCAGCATTATATCCTGCCTGCACAAATTTAACCTTCTTGAATTTGAGCTATGCAGCTCTGCAAAGTTCAGAACTGGCAAAACTTCTGCCATATTGTCCTCTTCCAACTGTGGGTAAGCACTGAAAAAGCTTAAAAATCTCATTGGCTTTCTTATTTTTGTTGTCCTTCTTCGCTATTCTTGTACATCAGTTGGTCGGTTGTTTTTGTGTTTGTTCATTATTTTTTAACCAAATAGAGCAATCTCTGATTTCTTCCTCTCCTTGTTGTTTTTCCCCTTTTTTCTGTGTTTTAAGATTTACATTGGGATGTTAGCATCACTTGTCTCACAACCAGATATGATATCGATATTAAGGGGCTCTCAGTTAACTATTTCTTTCGATTTGTTTTCAATTATTAAAATATGCTGAAATTGGCAGAAAGATGAATCATTTTGGGAAGTTTGCACAGATCTCGTGAAAAAATCTACATCTCAAATTTATGTATAGTCCTCATTTTCCTGCTTAAGTGACAATATTGTTGACTCTAATGTTCTTTTTCAGATATAGATGATAAATTACTCTACCGTACCAATCTTGCAGCCTTCCTGCTCTGTACTCCAGCCTTCAAATGCATGACTGCTTTTCTAGGATTCCTTTCAGCATATTTCTCATTCACTCTATCATTCTGAGTTTCAAAGATCAGCTTTTTCTGTTGCTTGAGAGGTCAAATACTGTTTAAGATCACGTGAATGGAAAAATTCTACATTCTTTAGAAAAGTTGAAAGTTGTTTTGTGGCCCACTAAAGAACTCAGTGCAGTAGACTGTTGTTTAACTTTTTTATTTTTAAAAAAAGTGCTGTTCGGTCCTCTGTTTCAACTTCAAATGTCCATTTGGGTGGAAAATTGGCTAAAATGCGGTGCATAAAATTCTAAAAGCATATTTATTTCTTGTATGGTTGTACACCCACACACACAAAAAAAGAAAAAAGAAAAAAAAAGCATTTTCCTTGTCAGATCTCCACAATTGAATAAAGTAATAATGACTGTTATTCAATTATGCTGAACTACTGAAGCCCTTGTTACCATTTGCTTAATGTTTAAGTCAGCCTAAGTATTATATGTAGGGTAATATATTAATGCCTATACTATTTTCTGACTGAGATTTATGCACCGGTAGTGGGCACTTTGGCTTTGTTCAATCTTGCACCATTGACTACTACCTCCACCATCCTAATTTTTTGGACATTGTTTATAACAGGTTCTACATACTGTAGAAGACAAAGGGTTAGAAGCTGTGGCATCCAGCTGTCATCTGCTAGAAGAACTCCTAGTGTTTCCAGCAGACCCATTTGATCAGGAAGTTATATTGGAAGGTGGTGGGAGTGGTGTCACTGAATCTGGAATTGTTTCTGTTTCAGAGGGCTGCTGCAATCTTCACTATGTTCTCTACTTTTGCTGTCATATGACAAATGCTGCAGTGGCAACTGTTATACGCAACTGCCCTAACTTCACCCACTTCCGTCTCTGTATGATGAACATGCGCCAGCCTGACTACTTGACCAATCAACCCTTGGATGAAGCCTTTGGTGCGGTTGTAATGACTTGCAGTAAACTTTGTGGGCTTGCTGTTTCAGGGCTTTTGACTGACCGGGCCTTTTGAGTATATCGGTACCTATGGCAAGAACCTTGAGACCCTGTCAGTGGCTTTTGCAGGCAGCAGTGATCGGGGCATGCAATATGTTCTAGAGGGATGCCCTAAGCTGCGGAAGCTGGAAATAAGAGTGTCCTTTTGGGAATGCATTATTGCACTCAGGGCTTCAGAGGTACGAGTCCATGAGGTCACTTTGGATATCCGCTTGCAACTTGACAGTGAATGGATGTCGACTCCTAGGAAGGGAGATGCCAAGGTTGAATGTGGAGGTTATCAAGGAGGATGAGAATGATGACATGCATGCTCAGAAGGTTTATGTATACCGGTCGGTTGCCGGGCCTAGGAGGGATGCCCCTCCCTTTGTTCTCACTCTCCGATGATCATCCGATTCTTGGTAATTTCTCTTTCCCTCCTAACCAAAATATTTGGTGGCAACATATGGTATCTTCACCTTCAAATCTCCATGCACCTGACTTTTTAAAATTGTTTTGAGTTCAATGTATCTGAAGATAATTATGATAGGAAGTTGCAAATCTTTCAATTTATAAAGCATATTTCTATTAATTGTCGCCAGGCAAACCGTGTGGCGATGCTTCAGTGTAAAGTTAAAATTGCTCTTAAAGGAGCAATGCCTACATGTTTGGTTTGGTTTATTGAATCGTTACTCTCAATCCCTGTACCCTAGATTTTTAGAAGAGACTTGCAGTTCGATCACAGTCCCAAATGTTCAGAGGGCCTGCTTGCCTCAATATTGTTGGACATTAACTTGATCGAGGAATATTTCTGTATACAACTGGTATATATGTCCTGTTATATATGGTATCAGGCTGCAAATTCTAGCAGTGATATAAATGATATTGTCCTGTATCGTATGTAATACAGTTTTACATCATTTGGAAAATTGATTCCTCTGCATCCAACCCATCTGTTGAATTATGCTTCCAGATAATAGTTAATTTCTATTAAGGGCATCATTACATGCTATTTAATCCATGTATCTGCATGTTCTCATTCTTACAGGATTCTCTTACACTCAGATCTAAAATTTTCTCATTGCTGCAGGTTTTGCAATGAAGGTCTATAACAAAACAACCGCACAGGTGAATGGAAGATCAGAATTGAGGACTGCATATATAATTCTTTGTGATAACAATTTCTTCCGGTTACACACCAAGCCCTAAACAAACAGCAGATGCTAGGAGATAAATCGAGGAGTTCTCATGTTTTCACTGTATCAGTGGCTGATAACTGAGCTCTATCTGATTCAGGAGCCACTCCACCCCTGAAGAGCAAGATAGCAAGGCTTCCTATGCTGAAGTAGATGAAACAGCCAGAGTGGTGCGTCACAAAAGAACCAAAGTCAGTCCCCACAATACATTGCCACCCTGGGCCATATGACCTGTCAAATTCCTGCAGCCATGCAACCCGATTTATAATAGGAAAAGAACAAAGAAAAGAAATTGTTCAGTTTCTGTTATTTCTTTCTTCCTCAGTGATGGTGAACATGTACCTTCTTGATGAAATGAGCTATCTGAGTGGAGTTTGTGGCATCAAATTCATCCAGGGCCTTCCCGCCAAACGGAGTGCATCTTGCTGCATGGTCTCTAGCATGTCAGCCTCTCCTATCACTGCCTGTCTTTCCATCATTGCTGATTGTGAGCCTGTTGGAATCAGGGAGGATGAGCACACTGAGAACTCTGATGCCAGTGCTGGTTTCCTGACAAAGAAAGAATGGATTACTGAGTGTGGATGAAGGAAGGGTGCTTTGGATTGTATTATGGATGCGAGAGGGAAGTGACAGCAGTGGGTGCTGGTGGACAGGCCACGTCAATCAAGTAGCAGGCTTGTGGCCACGAGCTGATGTCCTGGAATATACTAGGAGCACTCGAGCTGCTGGAGATATGATGGGCCACCAGCATGTGTGGACTAATGGTGGGAACAGACTGGTGCTTGGCAGGTGGCACTGGATTTGTGGTTGGATCAGGCACATGCTGGTCAGTGCCGGCTTCCTCCTCTTCTGGTGCATTGTTCTCCTTGCCCTGCACCGGCGCATCCATCTTCTATCCTTATGGGAGAGATCAGGCTGCAGAGTGAGGTAGGCTGTAATTCGACCCATGTTTCTTCGGTAAATCTTTCTGTTAGCCATGTAAAAATAACAGCTAATGCATTGAAAACAATATGCTTGTATTCTGTTTCATTTTGTCTGGTAAATAGAATAAATTAGTTTAGTTTGCCACCTTTGGATTGACTCAACATTTAAGTTCCGTTCTGTTGCTATTTGATTTGGATCCACAAAGGGTATTGACAAGTTAGCCACAATTCACAAAAGCTTGGTTAGATTGGTCATTGGCTTTTTTCCTTGTTTTTCTTGCGAGGATGTGGTTCATTGTCTTTAAAATTATAGGTGATGGATGACTAGGGCAAGCATTCTATTATTTGGTTGGTGAATGGGAGGCTGGAGGAGGCTGTATCATTTCTAAGCGATAGGGCTGATGTGGATGAGAGTTCTTGTGGCAATATTAAAGACATAGGAGAGTAGTTACAACCTACTGGCATGCTGAATTCTGTCAGCCAGAACCTTTAGGTGAATACAAGCCGCAGGAAAGAATTCTTCCACAAGGTGCTAATGATAAGGAGCTGAGAAGTGTCTAATTTATGGTTTGATGACCAAAATTGTGGGATCTTGGACTGTTGCAGGTGGGACCATTCAACATTGTTTGTGAGTCTGCTTAGCGACCTTGCTTTCAATTCTTTCTTTCCTCTCCTTTTTTTTTCCTAGTTGTTTGTTTGCTCCAAGTATGGTTGAAATTGAATTTTTTGAAGTGGTGTGGAGCCATCGAGCGGCAATTGCTCTATCGTTTTCATGTTCTTTCTGGTCCCCAAACATAGCGCCAAGTAGGAATTTTTAGATTTTTTTTTCCAAATATTTGAACAAAATCTCTGACAATTGTGAGGACAAAAATTTATAGTATGTAAAGTTGTATGAGAGAAGGCCGGATTTGATGTTGGAACAAGCCATGTTGGATATAAATCCCGTCGCGGAAGACGGTCTTTTGTATTTTGTAGGTGGGAACACCTCGATAATCATGAGATTTAGTATTGCAATCTCTGTTATAACTCAAGTTACCATAACTTTTAATCAAAACTCATGTCATCCTGGCTTATCTCTGATGCAATCTTTAAATTTGTATCATACAATGATTTTTGAACAAAAATCAATCTGTTCAACCTATTGTACCTAGACCGACCTTCAGCACTGGCAACCTAAATCTGTTCTTGATCAAAAACCTAGACACGTTATGATCATGTAAGCATTCAAAATCCATATCAGTAGGAGAACTTAATCCAAACAGACAAAGCCAAGGAAGAGTTGCCAAGTATTTTGTTTTGCATATTCTTAACTAAGGTATCCAAATTAGATCAAGAAATCTGCCACCGAGGAAATGGAAAGTCATTCCTTCATGCTGGTTGCTGGTTGATGGATAATAGAACATTTGGACATCCAAAGACATGCGTGAGTGTATCTTTATGATATCTCCCACACTAGTGCCATGGAGACAATACCAGATGAGATAGTATGATCAACTGCGAATTGAACTTGCTTTTCTTCATCAGAGAAAAAGAATAGCTAGATGAACTGATATTGCGAAAATCTAATGATTGAAGTATCTCTCTTTAGATCTTCTCCCTTCTCTTATGCCCTTCTGTGTGTGTGTTTGTGTGTGTGTGTGTGTTTATCTTGTGTCCTTTTCTCATGGTTATAGCATCATGAATGTGGTTCATGTTATTCTAGAACTAGTACTGTTATTTGGTGAATCAATACCTTTAAACCGAATCTTGTAGCTCTATTATTTGAATCAAGGAACAAGGCTTATTATTATGTTATAACGTATTCTCTCCTCATGGAAAGGAGTTTGCTTGTAGCAGGTCTCTGCTATTTGTTTCTATCGAAGGTGAAACTCTTGAATAAGGATCTAGCTAGTCTAAAAGGAAGCATGTCAGGAAGCAAGAGGACTCAGGCTTGTGACGTAGCCTATGCTTCCAGTTCGATCGCACAGTCCTGTGTGTTTGTTTGGAACTAAATCCAGAACGAGTCATGCAGTCACATGACAAGGATCAACATCCTACAGGACACTGACGGGGAGTCTTTAGGTTTGGTCTGGTAAAGAGCGACCAATGACCATCCCTCTACTGTAGAGATCTTCTTAACTTTATGCAGACATAATTTTACAATATTTAGCAGATCAACATGAAACAATTAGTAATCTACAGCTACTCTCTTCCAAACTGAGGAAACTTTATCATATACCTGGAATTCTGTTCATCCCTACTCAAGCGATCAACACCTTTCTCCATCACAAAAGGGACCTTTCATTGTACCTAATTTGAAAGTTGTCCTTTTTGACATATTTTATCATGTTGAACCAGTCAACTAAGAAAGATATTCAGACTTATTTTTCCGTAGCTAATCAAAATCTTATTCCTCCTTGGAGCCGCAGCCAATAACTGTATGATTGAGACAAAAGATGCCCCTAATTTTAGCCCGTCATTTCTGGTCCACCGAAATCGGTCGTGACCTGAAACAATTCCATTGCAAAGCCAAATCGACTACTGGCGAGTTTCCTGTACTACTATATATTGTAAGATAACACAGCAACCAGTTATTTACTTAAACTATCATCATTAGTTCATCTCTACTTTCAAAGCAGTTTTTAATCCAGTGTTTTGTTCGGAATAAGTTCAGTGCATAGTTAGTACTATGGTACTTCACAGTTGTTCCAGGCCAAGGTGAAATGAATCTTTTAAGAATCTGTGGATCTCTAATCCAAATAACACATCAAATTTGCATCACGAATATTTTGATTATAAAATTTGCATCCATGTGCTGATCCATGCACTGGCTCTCCATACAATTTTGTTGGGTTTGATCAACTGTCTCAAGTGTTATGCATAACAACAAGAGAAAAAATAGAAAAGAAGAGTTAAGGCTTAAAAATTTAGTGAAAGGCCACATGGAAGAACGACTATTGATGGTGTTTGGCATATTTTAAACACTGTCCTAGTCATTACATGGGAAGCTGTTTATAAAAGAAGAGAGCGAATACAAACATAGAGGCACTTTGTCCCTTACAAACATGATAATACTAAGAAATGAACACCTATTGATATATAGGACCATCTGTTGGTCATTTTTATCACTATAGCTTTGTGGAAATCTCGTGAAGAAACATGTTTAATTGCCGAAGGTCTTCATCATTCCCACGCCCATCTTCTTCAGCGCTCCTCGTAAAGCTTGTCCTCTTTGTTTGGGTCGCAACGCCCATGCCCCTAGTGTTTTCTGCTATCTTTGTTTTATATGGGTAACTTTGCCCTTTGGATAGCCTCTCTCTCCTACGTGCCCTACCAAGTTATAAAGGCTCTCTCTCTCTCTATCTCTCTCTCTCTCGCCAACTCTAAAACAAGGCACCATAGGCCAAGGGTATCGCTCCCAAACAAAGGGGTTCACATGGGGTACAATGGCACCGCCTTGCCGAGAATATTAGATATGCCACACTGTAGCCTTCAAGGGTGCTTTTAGCGGTCCATGACTGCAGCTGTTCTTCCTTCGCATTAACGCTAGAAGAGGCTCATTGGCCTTTCACCTTTTGTTCTTACTCGCGGACAGCTAGCAACCTAAAAGGACTGTCCTCGTATTCTGAGGCATATGTTAACTTTTCTTTATGGACAGAGGTAATTAATGTCAGCACCCCTTATAATTGTTTTTTTTCCGGCACAGAATCAATTTTCGGCGAGTATATAAATTAATAAAAAATACAGTGAAGAAGTTACGGGGGCAATGTAAAAAAAAAAAAATTATATTAGATACCATAATATGTGAGATTTCATATTTTATTATATGTCGATTATTTTGGATATTTATATAGAATCAAAAATTTAATAATATCTTTCGACAAATTATTTGAATGAGATTTTAAATCATTACAAATGATATTAGAGTCGATCTAGTCCATAGTCTATGTGAACTATAAGATACTGCTGTGCAAATTTATTAGGATTGATCATGAGCCGATCGTGGCATATGTGTATGAATATATGGATCTAGATCTTAGTCAGATCAGAACCTTTTTTTACTGAGATGTTGGGTTGGTACACAATGGGAATTTATGTTATTTTTGTAGAACTCTCATAGAACTTTGAGGTATTGATAGGATACCAAACCTTCATCCAGACCTGCAACCGTAACACTATCTGTGAAGGTAAGTCATACAAATCAAAGCATGATTTGTTGAAGTTGGAGAACTTCATATAGTTAGCTCTCCTCTTTGTAATTATAACCTAGGGTCTTATCCAGAAAAAAATCTAAATGTATTATTAGGATTTTTTGACTTTATATAAGTACTCAATATCTATCCGATAATATGGAATCAAATATATTTACATACCTCCCATCATTTAAGTTTTGACGTTACCGTCAGACAAAGGATTTAAATCTAAACACAAACACTACGATTAACTCATGATCAAGCTAAGGATTCAAATGTAATTATAAACACTATGATCAAGTTGTTGTCAGTCCTAATGAACCTATGCTACAGTACCCTCTTAGTTCATATAGAATATGGATTGGATCGGATCTACTTTGATACCATTCATAATAATCTAAGACCTCATCCAAAAAGATTAATCATAAGGTATTATTTAAGTTTCTTGATCCTATATAAATATTTAATATCCATCCTATGCATAGCTAATGTTTAACTAAATATGTGTTTACATGGTCCTCACACTCTTAATATCAAATTTTGTTTTAATGGAGTTATAAAGATGCGCTACAACCTTAAACTTATAACATTTTCTTGAGGTCATACATGTATAACATTCTTCTTAAGGTCACTCATGTTTCTACTCATAGGAACATATAACAAAAACCAAAAAAATAAAAATGTGGGGATCAACCTCTCCTAAAATCTTTAGAAAAAAAAAGAAATCAGCTGCCATAGGTGGTATTACAATGAAGAGGAGAATGGGCATATGTGGAATATATAATACAATCCCTAAGGAAATGTGTAAAATAATTGAATAAATTTTATGAACAGTTAGCTTGCTTTTTTTTTTTCTTTTAAGAGATCTTTTATTATCAATCTATCTGTTCTTCCCAATTCAAGATACTCACTAGTTCTTCATCTCTCCTAAGATACCTCTATTCCAGTCAGCATCAAACAGAGCAAGGACCTAGCTTCTTATTGATACTGTTACTTTCACCGTTCACGTTCCCGACAAACCTTTCATCATAGATTTCCACTTTTTACCAGAATCTTCAACAGGCCAAACAAACCTCCATCTTCTAGAGACCAAAATAACCTATTGTTGATACATAAATGTCAGCGTTGAAAAGTTCATTTACCACTGCTCAAAGGAGAAAGATCCATTAACAAACGGATAGAGAGTCACAAATGAGTGGATGACAGGGATTGACCGAAAATAGCAAACAAAATCCATATAGCTTTCTCTTCCTACCAAGGATGCCTCATAATCCTCTCCGATTTCCAGCCAGAACCTCCAAAATTCCAAGAGAACTTGGCGACCAAAGCTGCACGAAGATGGTTCCATCTCCATGAAGCCAGAGATGAAAGAAAGGGAGGAAGATATTAGTCTCTGCCAAGCACCGGAGCTCTTAGATTCTTTAATCTTCTCTTCCTACTCCATCCAATTCTTCCCTAACAAATGGCAACTGATCCGGGACAAGCTCGAGCAGCTGCACTCCGGCCTAACCGCCGTGGCCGATGGCGATGATTTCAACACCAATTCAGAGCTCAACAAACTGTTGCAAGCCGTGGCATCGACTGCAAACGAGGCCCGAGTGCTTGCACATCGATGCAGTGATGAGTCCTACAATGGCGGGAAGCTCCTCCTAAGAAGTGATCTTGATGTCGTCACTGCCAAGCTGGAGCTCCACATCAAGCAGCTCACTGAAATATATGCTTCTGGAATTCTGAGGCACTCCCAAGCCATTATCCTGTCAAAGCCAAGTGCCGGCTCCAGCCGTGAGGACATGAGGTTCTACGTGAAGGATCTGTTCTCAAGACTAAAGATTGGAGACTTGGAGATGAGAACTAGAGCCTTGGCTGCTCTGAATGAGATCCTTTTGGAGGATGAGAAATATGTCAGGATTATAGTAGTTGAAATGGATGATGGTGTTAGCGTACTGGTGAGACTGCTTGAAGTCGGGGATATGGGCATCACAGAGGAGGCCCTGCTGGCAGTTTCAGTGATCGCCGGGTTTGACGCCTACCGTGGAGCTCTTGTAACGGCTGATGTTGTTGTACCTCTAATTCAAATTCTGGAAACAGGAAGTGAATTGGGGAAGGAGAGAGCAGCTCAAGCTCTGAAGAAACTGACAGAGAATTCGGACAACGCATGGTCGGTCGCAGCTCAAGGAGGTGTTACCACACTGCTAAAGATCTGTGACAATGTCAATAGCAGCGCAGAATTGATTCAGTCGGCTTGTGGCATATTGAAGAGCCTCAGCAGCGTCGATGAGATCAAGAGGTTCGTGTTGGAAGAAGGGGCAGTGTCTATTTTATGAAGCTGTCAGGATCCAAGGAGGAGGTGTTCCAAATCCAAGCCATAGAATTCTTAACTGCCATTACTTGTGAGGATGACCCCATCAAAGAGAAGGTGGTAAGAGCAGGGGTGGTCGAGTCACTTACTAAGATTTTGGACCCAAATTCTCATTATTCTTCAAAGGCAAGAGATGTTGCTCTCGGGGCTATTGATGCACTGTGTTTCTCATCTCCAACTTCCATAAATTTGTTTATGGCCTCTGGGTTTCTTCATCGAGTTCTCTTCTTTTTGAGAAATGGTGAGATCTCCATCCAGGAATCAGCACTTAAAGTTGCGTCTCGTCTCTGTGGGCTGTCTCAAGAGGCTAAGAAGGCAATGGGTGACGTCGGGTTTATACCAGAGCTTGTAAAGCTACTCGATGCTAGATCTTTGAGGTCCGGGAGTTGGCGGCCGAGGCAATCTGCGGCATGGTCTCAACTCAGAGAAACCGTAGAAGATTCATTCAAGAAGACCAAAACGTGAACCGGATTCTCCAGCTGCTCAATCTCGAAGAGAAGGCGGTGACAAAGAAGTTCTTGCTCCCTGCTCTCATGTCCTTAGTGGAGAGCAACAGCGGGCGGAAAAAGATCATGGCTTCCAAGTATGTGAAGCATCTAGAAAAGCTTGCAGAGACCGATGTTACAGATGCAAAGAAGATAGTGAAGAAGCTTTCCGGTAACAGATTTCGGAGTTTACTGACTGGAATTTGGAGCTGGTGAGTAATATTATTAGTATTTCCTTATCGATGGATATCTTCAAACTTTTTCCTTCAATTATTGCTCTCTCTTTGTTTCATTATGATTTAGAGCAGCTTTTTGTGTCATTCTGTGCTTCAGAGGATCTTCTTCATAGTCTCAAAAGTATGAAGAAATGTTCCAACGTTATGTTTGTAAATTGTTCGTGAGGAGTGTAAAAGAGAAATGTTGGAATGTCCATTAAGAAGGTGCATCCAGTGGCGCTTCTTTGGTTCCTTTATGAGATGGGACTGCTTGTCATGGTGATCTGTTTGCACTTGGTGGGCGAATCTAATCTATTTTTCCTTTTCTTCCTCAGCTTTTATGAAAGTAATGCAGCAGTAGCGGCAGCACTATTAGAATGTAGTCTTCATCTAAAGAGAAACAGAATGTTCTACCCAAAAAAAAAAAAGAA
>KE504773.1:1132117-1143353 GCA_000441515.1 Elaeis oleifera | reverse complement strand
TGCAGCAGTAGCGGCAGCACTATTAGAATGTAGTCTTCAATCTAAAGAGAAACAGAATAGTTACTACCCAAAAAAAAAAAGAAGGAGAAACAGAACGAGGCTATGTGGGACCGACTCACATTTGTTACCCAAGCATTGTAGGACCAATGAGGTCTACCAACATGTGACATGTGGAGTAGGTTTTAATTTTATCAATTGACTTGCTCCCATTAATGTTTGCACCAGGGTCCAGGGTACGGCCAGGCTGCTTCTCTAGTGAAAAGATACATCTCTAAACTGTAACAATATAGCTTCTCTCATGCTAAAAGGTGATTGGGTGTAACGCTCGGTCAGTTGGTAACCGGTCTCGGAGGGCAACTCAATCTTGGCTTTTCCTCGAAAGAAATATTCCGAGGCCTTCCTTCAGCAACCATATAGCTTGCAAGTACTAGAGAGTATCCTACATTCAACTGAAATCATGTAATTTTATAGCTCAATCGTATTACAAAAGAAGCTCAGAGTTGATTTAGAAGTGAATAAATAAATTTCTGATGCGTTGTCTCTTCTTCCGTCCATATGATCTACTCTCCATGAATAAGTGATGGAATGTAACAGTTTCTCTAACATTTATTATCTGTAAATTTTTCCTTCCCTCCAACCACCGCAATGAAAACTAGTGTTTTAATAATCTAAAACATTATTAACATTATGTCATATGTAACTGCTTAGCACAATTGGAACATTTTCCTAAATAAACATGCATGACTCGTTTTCAGAATCAGAGCCCCTGAATATGTTTGCCGGAACAGTGAAAAGAGGCAAAGGTGTAAGGTAAGTTATTGGTGATCAGGTCATATTAATTAGCGGGTTATTTGGAAGGTGAACCATCTATTTCAAAGTTTAGGTGCCCTTCCTGCCACGAATCAAGTAAGATTAAAGTGACTTAAGTAGAATGATCCAATGATTTTTCTTTTTTTTTTTTTGAGAAAATAACTTTGCTATGCGGAAATGGGATGCAGGTCGACTGTACATAAACAAACTGTTGGTATGTAGCACTAAAATGTCAGGTCTTACATTGGTATCGCATGAACCCAAAAACACTATACAAGTCCTAGAGTTCCCCTCATCTAGGTTTATCTTTTAGAAAAGTATGACTAAAGGAATTGTTATGGGTGTTCTTTTGAGAATGTTTGGAGATCAATCCCAAATTTCAGGGGAAGAAATGGATGCTCTTTCTTGATTTTTTTTGTTTATGATGATGATGATGACGATGATGACAAGAAAAAAACTATTAAGAATTCGAAAGACACTACTAAGGATCAATCAAATCTGAAAGAATAAGTACTTTCAGATCTAATTGATCCTGAATATTCTCACTGGCTTGATCAATTGTAAGATCTGTTATATTTGTGGCCATCTCAGATGTTCAAACTAATTAAGTTTGGAGAAAACTAATTATTGCATCTCTAGATTTGAAGCATTAGTTTGTACAGAGCTTGCGAAATGGGCCATCACTCTAATTAAAGACTAGACATTAACCTCTTCTACTGAAATTATTACCATTCTTCAAGGGATCGATTGAAAAAAGCCTAGTGACTGTGGTATATTTCACCTTTTCCACCATTCTAACCGCTAAGTACTTCTCATCTTTGATCTCCTTCCAACAACCATCATTGTGAATGTAATATTTTAATCATAATTAATAAAAGTTGATGGAAGAATATTTCTTCCTCCATTTGTTACTCAAAAAAAAAAAAGACTATTGAAGTTGTGATATTGAAACTTGAGCAAGAATATCCCAAGCTTTTTAGACTCCATAATATCTTGAAAATACATAAATTTCTTCCCTCCACTATAACTAGAAGAGAAAACATTGCTCTACCAAATTTGATTCGTTGCTTTCTTCTTGCATTCTCATTTTCGAGAATATCAAGTGACACCACCACATCTAGTCTATTAACACCCTCTCAAAAACCTTGCTCAATTAAACATGACTTGATACAAGAACCCTAATAAGAGTAATTAGTATCGTTCAACCTTTTATCCTAGGAAATAAGGGTGTGGCAATAGTGGGCCCACAAGATCAACTTGCTTGAAAGTTCAGTGAACCATAAATAGAATCTAGACACTTACATACGAGCACAATGAATTAGAGAAGCTCTAGATCACCACCAAAATCACAAGTTTGATGAGCCATCATGGCACTTAAAACACCTGTAAGAAAAATCCAAGCTCTGACACCCTATGAAAAAATTCCACCTAGCTCTGATATGCCATGTAAAAAATCTATACACATCTGCATAACACCTGACATAAACAAACTAGCCTAGCTTTGATTGCATGGAGGATGGCATATGGGTGGACTCACATGAAAGGAGATGGCAGCTTCAACACAAGATACCAAGTATGAGGCATGTGCTCACGCTTCACATCAAAGACCTTCGTGGTCTTCTCCATTCAAGGGACGAGGTAGCACTCTCCACGTGTAGAGACATTCTGAGACACCAGCCACACTAAGGTCGACGATGAGTAAATATTCGTTGCAATGGTGATACCGTATCAAATTTGTAACAAATCAATCAAAAATCAAAAATTGACGGGATAGTGTGGGGTATCGTTATAGAAATCAGTGAAATATACGGCAATCGATGAAATGCAAGTATTCTTATTAGATTATTATAAGTTTGACGTGGTATCACCGTTGTAACGAATATTTACTTGAGAATGACAAATCACCTTACCATAGTACATATAAATAGAATTTAACACTTATCCGACCATGATAAAAACTTGAGTCCTACTCCCCCCACCATTCAACACCTCTCTAAAGCTTTCCTAAACCTATCGAGACGGGAAATCGAGCTACAATGATCAATAAAAGAGGCATACCCCCCACCCTAAAAAAAAATCAATAAAAGACAAACACTTACCCTATGCGGGATAATACTGGAATAACTTAAAATAATTAAGGAATACTGATAGTTGGGGATAACAACTAGGAATATAATCCTAGTGCAACATAAAATGAATGAATCTTAACACTTTCATATTTTGTACTTGAAGAAAAAAAAATACTTAGGACATGTTTAGTGTTAGGAACTTGGGCTTTGCCCTACACACAGCGAGATATGAAGAATAGCGGGAGAAAAAAGAAAGAGCAGCAAATCGCACACACACAAGAATACAGAAATTTATGTGGTTCGAAGTCTCTTGCTCCTACGTCTATGGCCATACAGAAAATTTTTACTAAATAATAAGGGAGTTTATAAGAGTACAAAAGACGAAAAATAACTCTTTCTCTCACACGCCCTCTCTTCTATATAGCACAGCCACTGGCTCTGATACATTTGATATCCAATGATTATCTATTTATATTAGGGATTAGGGTTAATAATTGGTAGGGTGTTTTCGGATTTACTCTCTATTCCAATAAGACTCAGGTCAAGGAGATAGATCAGGCTCCACAATCCCAACAATTCTTCCACTTCGAAACCAAACATCCAAACATGCATCCATTTGAAAAATAAGAAACTCCCATATCATAAATCTGTATACTCTGTGCGGCACCTCCATTCAACTCGCTTCGGAGGTTAATTGAGGCTATGCATAGTCTCAACTTCCCTGTAGTTACTGTCTTTGTCAACATGTCAGCTGCATTTTTTGAACCCTGAATCTTCTCAAGTAACAAACTTCCATCTTCAAGCAATACTCTAATGAAATGATATATCAGCTATATATGCTCTGTCCTAGCATGGACATCGGATTCTTGGCAAATTGGATAGCACTCTGACTGTCGTAAACAGTACACTGCAACTCTATTCTCTGTCCAGTTCTTTCAGAAGGTTCTGCAGTCAAATCATCTCTTTGCTGGCTTCTGTAATTGCAATATGCTCTACCTTGGTGGTAAAAAAGTAACAATCTTCTGCAACTGTGAAATCCAGCTCATTGTTGTCTCACCAATAGTGTAAACATATCTCATGATGCTCCTTTTGGTGCCGACATCACTACTTAAGTCAGCCTCTACAAAGTCTTGTAGTGTTTGACTGCCCCTCTTAAAAATATAAGCTGACATTCTTGGTACCATTCAAATATCTTAGGATCCATTTGATAACTTTCCAATATTGTTCATCCGAATTTGCCGTGTATCTGCTCACAGCTTCCACTACATGTGCAATATCGGATCTTGTGCATATCATTGGATACATTAGGCTGCCTATAGTTGAAGCATAAGGGACCTTTGACATTCTCTCCAGCTCATCATTATTCTTGGGTGATTGCTCCTTAGAAGGTTTAAAGTGACCAGTCAAAGGTGTCTTCACTGATTTTGCATTTGACATATTGAACCTGTCGAGCACCTTTTCAATGTAACTAGCTTGAGAAAGCTTCAATATACCAGCCACCATATCTCTTTCTATCCTCAATCCAAGTATCTATTTTGCTATGCCCATATCTTTCATTGCAAACTCTCTTGACAGCTCTTTCTTTTATTTTCAATCTCTCACATATTTGGTCTAACTATAAGCATATCATCGACATATAAGAGTAATATGATAAAACTCCCATCAAGTACCTTAAATAACGGCAATGATCTTTCTGACACCTTGCAAAATCGTTATTATATATGAATTCATCAAATTTCTTGTACCACAGTCTGGGGCCTGCTTTAAGCCATACAGGCTTTTTTTCAGTTTACACATAATTAAGATTCTCCCTGCCAAAAATTATAAAACCAATAGATTACTGTATGTAAATATCCTCATCTACCCACCATGTAGAAAAGCAGTAGTAATATCTAACTATTCTAAGTATAAATTTTTAGCTACTACTATACTTAGAATCACTCTAATTATTGAGAGCTTAACAACAGGAGAAAAGATTTCAGTATAGTCGATATCTTCTTTTATTGGAAGTCTTTTACAAGAAGCCTTGCCTTGTACCTCTTGCTGCCATTATGTCTCTTTAATTTGTAAATCCATTTGTTGTTTAGAGTTTTCTTGCCTTTCGGTAGTGCACTAAGCTCCCAAGTCTGATTTTCTTTAAGGACTGCATCTCATCCTTCATGGCTAACTCCTACTTCACCGAATCTGCACTCTGCACTGCTTCTTCATAACATTCAGATTTGCCACCATCTGTCAATAGTAGATAGTACGAAGAGAGTGAATAACTTTCAGTTAATCTTGAGATTCTCGTAGATCTCCTCAGCTGAGGTATGTTTGGTTGAGGTTGTACCATAATATTTTCAGGATTTTCTTGAACCCTTTCAGCAACATCTTCCTTTGTGATCTCTTCCAACTTAACTTACTCATTCTCTTTGGTCAGCTCATTTGTACTATCAAAATAAAAACATTCTTGTCCTTATAGAGAGTTCTTTCATTGAATATTACATCTTTGCTTCTAATGACTTTCTTGTCCTGCTCATCTCAAAACTTGTAGCCAAACTTATCAGTGTCATACCCAATGAAGAAACACTTCCTGGATTTTGCATTGAGCTTATCTCTTTTTTCTGCATTGATGTGCATATAGGAGACACAACCGAAGACCTTCAGATGTGACAAACTCACTACTTTTCCTATCTATTCTTCTTTTGGCAACTTGCAACTTAGGGGGACTGACGGACCTCTATTTATCAGATAAGCTGTGGTGTTCACTGCCTTAGCCCAAAACATCTTGGGCAAATCAGCATAAATCCTCATGCTATTAGCTTTCTCATTCAAGGTTCTATTCATACATTCTACTACACCATTTTGCTGAGGTGTACTTGAAATTGTCTTCTTCATTCTGATTCCATTCTTTGTGCAAAACACCTTAAATTCTATGCTGTCATACTCACTATCATTATCAGATCTCAAATATTTTATATTTGTATCAGACTCATTTTTAACTAAGTTTTTCCACTTCTTAAAAGTATCAAATACATCAGACTTATTTTTCAAGAAGTAAACCCACACTTTTCTAGTGGAATCATCAATGGAAGTGATATAATACCGTGAGCCTGCAAGAAATGCAATCGAAGAAGGACCCCACACATTTGTATGCACAATCTCTAGCTTTGTTGCTTTTGGTGTTCTTCCAACCTTTGAGAAACTGATTTCTTTGTTTCCAAATACGCAATCCTCACAAAGACCAATATCAACAGATTTCAAATCAGCTAGCTTGTCCTTCTTCAGCATCACCTTCATGCCTTTCTCACTCATATGTCCTAGTCTGCAGTGCCAAAGATTTATGTCCGCCTCTGCCAATGCCACTACTAATGTTATTGATCGTGTAGAGAGTACCCATCTTATTCCCTCATGCTATCATCATGGCACCTTTGGTGATCTTCCATAAGCCACTTGCAAAGGTAGTGACATATCCTTCGATGTCTAGCTACCTAATAGAGATTAAGTTTCTCTTCAATCCTGAAACATATCTGACATTCTTTAGCTTCCACACTATCTGATTCGGCATCTTGATATGAATATCACCCTTCCACACAATGTCTGAAGGTTCATCATCAGTTAGATAAACCTTCTCAAAATTTTCAACAATGTAATTCAGCATACATTCCTTTCATGAGGTAGAATGAAAGGAAGCTTCAGAGTCTAAAATCCATGACTCCATGCGACTGTCCACACTTAGAATTAGGACATCATTGGCTTCTTCTATAGTTGCATTTTCGGATTCCTCATTCTGGCCTTTGTTCTGATTCTTCTTTCTGAACTAATAATTCTTCTTAGTGTGATCCTTCTTGCCACAATACCAATAGCCATCATCCTTCGATCTTGATTGACTTCTCTTCTTAGATTTGGATTTACCACAGCTTTCACTGTGCTGCATAGATCTTCCTCTGTCTTCATGTATAGCCAGGATAGAGCCAGAATTCACTTTAGACTTTTTTCTTCTGATATCTTCACTGAGAATTAGATTTTGGACCTCCTCAAATTTCAACTTATTTGAGCCACAAGAACTGCCTACAGTGATCACAGTAGCACCCCAACTCTCAGACAAAGAAGATAAAAGAATCAAGGCACGAACTTCATCCTCAAAATTGATTTCTACAGAACTTAATTGACTGGTAATCAGGTTAAACTTATTGATATGTTCTGTAATAGAGGTACCTTCATTCATCTTCAAATTCAATAAGTGGCGGATCAAATATATCTTATTGAAGGCTGAGGGCTTTTCATACATATTCGACAATGCCTTCATCAAATTCGCTATCGTCTTCTCCTCCAGGATATTGAAGGCAATGTTTTTGGCCAATGTCAATGGAATAACTCCCAACACCTGGTGATCTAACAAATTTCAATCTGCTTGTGACATCTCTGTAGGTTCTTTCCTTCAAAAGATAGATGAAGCTTCTTCTAATATAGATAATCTTCGATCTACATCTTCCAAAAATCGAAGTCCTTCCCATCAAACCTGTCAATCTTCACCTTCTCTTCTTCTGCCGCCATCGCTTCCACTCTTCTCCTTGAACCTTGCTCTGATACCAATTGTTAGGAACTTGGGCTTGGCCCTACGCACAGCGAGATATGGAGAATAGCGAAAGAAAAAAAAAAAGAACAGCAAATCGCACATACATAAAAACACAGAAATTTACGTAGTTCGGAATCTCTTGCTTCTACGTCTATGACTGCATAGAAAATTTTTACTATATAATAAGAGAGTTTACAAGAGTACAAGATATGGAGAAGCAACTCTCTCTCACATGCCCTCTCTTTTACACAGCACAGCCGCCGGCTCTGATACATTTGATGTCCAACGATTATCTATTTATACCAGAGATTAAGGTTAATAACTAATAGGGGTATTTTCAAATTTGCCCTTTATTCCAATGAGACAAGAAAAGAGAATTACAGCCATTAGTAGTACACAAATAAGACTTAGATCAAGAAGATGGATCAAGCTCCATAATCCCAACATTTGGATGCTTAAGATTTATAACCTTAAGATAAAATTTATGATGGGACATGGATTTTGATTTTATAAGACTATATATAAAATCTTTTAGGAGAAAATCCTATGTAACTATTTTATCTTATTTTGGGTAATAAATTAAGATTTCTCCCCCTTCCTCTCTCTTTACCTCTTATTTTACTTTCTATTATGAATACAACCTCTTACTTTTTGTCATTATAAATCTAGCTGTGGGTGGGCAGGACCCTGAGATCCATGAACAGCTATTAAGGTCCATCCTAGATCCTGATGGCTTTAATACAAGCTCTAACAAAACCAAACCACACTCCAAAGAGAGTGAATTAAATAAATATAAGATAAAACATATTCATTCCAACAAAACAAAGATGCTCGTATCTCCACCAGACAACATCAAAATCCCACAGGAATCAAAACAGGGCAAGATATGTAATGGCATTAGACAAGAAAAAATACAGAAAAGAGAGAACGGGACGGAAATCACCTCTTTTATTACTTGCCCATCACTTCATCTCTTGTATCTTCACTTCCATGCTACCAATAGGGAAAAAAACCAATTCTACTTATAACCATACCATGCTCTTTTCCATGCTTATCACAATAGCTTTGATAGGATTTTTTTATTGTAGCTCCCATTACATTCTAAATTCAGTATATTATTTATTTTTCTCAATAATGCCATCTAAGATCAAAATTAAAATGCATTCACAAACATTCTTTTCAAATAATAAATACAACCCAATTGGTACATTCTATTTAAATGACGTGGTCATGGTTCTCCAACCATATAAATCCTATATATTTAAATCACACCTCAACAATCAATGCACGTATATTTGGGGCACCTTTCACGAGTCTACTGTACACCAAAAAACAAGCATGTGCATAGCCAAGATAAAATTGCCAACCCTTAGTCAATGATCACACCGCATTTATCATCGAGACTGGCCTAATATTCCAAAACAATATGGACGCGTCGTCGATTACCAACCACTCTCAAGGATAAGCAAATAAATATATATATTATTTTTAAATTTATTAAATATTTTTATAATATTTATTATTAAAATATTTAAATATTACATATTATTATTTTATATATTTTATTATTTTTAAAAATAATATTTATATTATTATTATTTTTCTTCTCTTTGCGTTGCGGCTTCTCCGATTTTCCATACCCAACCCTCTAAGTGATGCCACCCCCAGCTCTTCCGTACCCCTCCAGCCTCCCCCTAGTTTCTCCACTCATCCATCTACCCGCGGCTCCTCTACCCACATCCCCTTCCCCCATGTGACCTGGGGCTCCTCTATGTGCCCCCCAACCTTTTTCACAACGCATGACTGCTTTGCCCCTGTGACCACTCTACCCACCCTCAATTACCACCCCTCCCCAACGACGCCCGATGGCCTACAACTTCTTTACACCACCATCCTTCCAGCAAACACCTACAATTTCTCCACCCACCCTTCAAGATGCTTGCCCTTCTCGACGCCATCTCTGCCTTTGATAGTGTAAGAAAGTTTTTTCAAAAAAAATTTAATTAAATTGTGATATAAAATAATTATAATATTTAAAATATTTATTATAATTTTAAATAATTAAAATTTGAATGATTCATATGTAATTTAAAATTAAAATAAATAAATTAGAATATTTTTTGAAGTACCGTGATAAAATCTTACTTTCTACTATAAAGAAGAAGAAAAAAAAAAAAAAGCTAAATACAGCGGGCGACATCTGGGAAATGCCATCTGCCATCTTTGTTTTATTTCGGCCTTTTGTCTGTCAAGAGCAAGGCATAAACAGAAGAGCTCCCCACCCTCCCCTTCTCTCTCTGTTTTTCTCTCCGAGCTTCTTTCCCTTCTCTTTTTTATTCCGCTTCCTCCAGTTTCTTTCCTCTTTTTTAATAGTGGAGCTAAGAAATCAAAACGCCCAGCTGGGCCTGGGCTTTTCCCACCATACTAAAACTCTCCCGTGAGCCACCATCATTGCCCCTCAAACGCCTGCAACGCTCTCCTCTCTTCTTCCCTTCTCTTCCCTACAAGCTCCCTCTGACGTGGATCCTCGTCGCCATTGTAGGGCTTCTCGTCAGAGGACTCGGGGAAGCTAGCTAGGTTGGGACCAGTCTTCCTTCTGGCCCTTATCCGTGTAGCCAAGGCCGTCGTCGTCGATGATGAAACCGTGAGAGGCCTCCCGACGACAGGCGACGAAGGCGGCGTAGCCATCCTCGGCGACGGTGTCGTACATGGGCTCCTCCATCTTGAGGTGTCGTGGTCATCCTCGGTGACAGTGTCGTAGATGGGCTCCTTCATCTTGAGGTGTCGTAGATGGGGTGGTTCTTCTTGTAGCTAAATGACATTGGAGCCAATAACATGCCTCTTTCTTTTTCTTTTAGGGAAATAAACACCCATGTCGCTGAATACTGCCGCTTCTGGTTCTTCTTGTGGCTAAATGACATTGGAGCCAATAATATGCCTGTGTTTCTTTTAGGGAATAAACACCCATGTTGCTGAATACCGCCAAGAAGTGGATGAGATGATTTGAACGAGATTGAGAGACGAGAGTATAAAGGCGAGAGGGTGGATGTCCTAGTCACACAACAGAATTCAAGTGTGGGACTGCACCAAGGACTGGAGACTTCGCTGCAGTTCCTGGTGGAGGTCCGCTTTCTTCTCAGAATGGAGATGGGACCAGCTTTGAAAAGGATTGGAGAACCTTTTGAACAGTTGCATAAATAGACCATTTGTCTGGATCCCAAATCAAAACAAGTAGACTAAAGCATCAGCTAAACAGGAAATGAATAGCTCAACAACATACCCGTGAGAAACCTGTTCGCGCCCCGGGCGTTAAGGGCGGGTTGGGGGTTGGGACCGGATATAGCCATGCGTCAGAAGAGGTCAGTTGTTGGATTGATTACGCCAGTAAATAGCCGATTTTATCCGACTCTTTCCCATTCTCTTTCTATAAATTCCCTCCATGCTCAATCAATACCACCGTCATAACCTCCCTCACCTCTAAGGCTGCAAACGGATCGGGTTGATCCGTGATCCAACCCGATCCGATCCGATCCGATTAGATCGGATCCGAATCTATTTAAAGACCGATGGAGTCGGATTGGGTTCAAAATTGGATCCGTTCATCTTTCTGGATCGGGTCTGAATTTTTGAATTTGGATCCGACCCGACCCGACCCGACCCATGGAGACTTTTGGGTTAATTTAGATTTCAAGATATATGACCCGACCGATCCGAATCGGATCCAAATATAAGACCCGAACTCAGTTAGAATGACTCATCCAAATAAGAATTTGGGCTTGGGCCAAACGAGTGACTCACC
>KE504773.1:1109393-1132097 GCA_000441515.1 Elaeis oleifera | reverse complement strand
CCTTCCATAGACACAAAGTAAACTGAGGACATACCAACAGTTGTTCATAATTAAAATATCCAGTTATTTTTTACTGTTGTACATTACTATTGCTTTAGAGATGGTATACAATATCCATTATCAATGGTGAAGTGAGAAAACTTGGGAAGAGAGGAGAGAATATCTATATGTGACCATGCTATTTTGCTGTCGATGTGACCTCTAATTTCACTTTATGTAGATTTTTAAATCCATGACCCGATCCGACCCGAATTAGATCCGAACTAGACCCGCATTTCGTGGATTGGGACTGGGTTATATATGGACCCGATCTGACCCGAATGATCCAATGGGTCAATAAATTTGGCCATGGACCCGATCCAACCAACCTGATTTTTTATTGGGATGGGTATGGGTCCAATATCAAGACCCGATCAAGAAATCGAGTCGGGTCGGGATCACTCAAGACCCGGTCCGACCCGATCCATTTGCAAGCCTACTCACCTCTCATCTCCTTCTTCCCCACCTCCAGCAGCCACCGGACTCCATAATCAAGTCACCGTCACTCGAAAATCCTTCTTCCTCCCTAATCCTTACTAAGTTAGGATTCTTCACTGCCAACACTCTGGTCGGACCGTCGCCACACCGCCATCGCTGTCAACCCCATCTCCTCCTTATCTCCTCTATCCTCCCCCTTAGGGGGCGTTTGGTAGCATACAATCCTGACAGAATTACATATAATTTTGCAACAGATAATTAGATTACACTGTTTGTTTCGTCACTTTCACAGTTAATACTGCATTACATGTAATGCAGTATTATCTCAAAAGAGATAATCTGATTGTCTAGGAAGAGGTGGCTATGTGATTACATATAATCTTGCAATAAGATAACTTCAGAACCAAAATACTCCCATCAAAATAAATCAAAATAAATTAAGGACGGTCCCAGTTGGTAAAAATAAAAAAGAAAACATAATGGGTGATATCATGAAAAATGGTTGGTCTCGAAATTAAATTGTTTCTTTAAAAAATAGACAATAATCAATAAGCAAGGATAAGGATACTTTAGAAAATTAGCTTATGTTCCATGTAATCTAAATTGCATATCAAATACTGTAATGTAGGATTCCCTATAATTTTACAACAATATTACTATACATACCAAACACTACAATATAGGATTTCTTATAATTTTATCAGATAATCACATTACCGTTGCAACATTACCTATGTAATGCACCAAACACCTCCTTAGTGTTGAAACCTTTATTCGGCTTGAAGAGAAAAAGAAGAAAAAAAAAGGGAAGAAAGAGAAGATAGAGAGAGAATGAGAGAGAATGAGAGATATGAAGAAAATAGAAGAAGGAAAAAAAGAAAAAAAAAGAAAGAAAAAGAAGGCAGATCTGAGACATCCAATCCAAACTACGATCTAGATTGAGCATCTCTTTCTCCTTTGCAGGTTAGTTGCGTTTGATCAAATAGATCGGATCTTGATTGTTCCTCTCTTGTACTTTTACTGATTGATCAGATCAGATCTAATTGTTAATTTTTTTTATAAATGAATTAGATCTAATCTATAATTTTGATCTAAATCGAGGGGAGCATAGAATTGAGGATCAGGTCATATGCCAAAAATCATGATTTTTGAATTCAACTGACTGTAAGTTTTGTTTTATCTCTAGATTTATTTTGTATATATTCATATCTTTAAAAATAGATTTTTATGCATAAAATATTTAAAATTATTAAAATTTGAAAGTATGTATTTATGCATGAAAAATTATTTAAAAGCTGGATCAAGCATGATATCTCACCTCTACATGGTACAAATTTTGGAAAGAGATGATTTCTTTATGTTAATATTACATGATTTTTGGAAAAAAAATTATACATATTTATCTATGCATAAATTTTAATAAAATTATTTTTTTGCTCTTTTGGAAGATAAAAAATTTAAGTTGATATTATTATAAAAAATAAATATCATTATTTATGAAAATTGGTTATGATAAAATTATGAGAAAAACTCTATAATTAGACTATGATCTGGGTTTAGCCAATGAAACTGATCATTAGCCACATGTCAGAAATATATTTCTCCTGGACCTAACCAGTCGGAGCTGATCGCTAGCAAAGTTAGTCCTTCTGGGCCTAGCTAGTCATGGCTGATCACTAGCACACGTTGATGCGTTCGCATATTTATTTTTAGAACTAATCTCTTTACCTTGTCATGGAGCTAATCGTGATGTGTGAATTAGAGCTAATTCTTTTCTGAGCCTAGCCAGTGGGACTGATTATTGGTATACGTTGATGGATCGGATGTTCTGTATTTAAGGGCTAGTCTCTCTTGGATCTTATCACGGGACTGATCATGACCGTAGTCAATAAAGACTGAGAGAAGATTTTAAATCTTATTGTTATACATGATATATTTTAAAATTAAATTATATTGGTTTATGCATCTATTATTATAAATTACTATTATTTGAAAAATATTTGTAAATATGCTTGATCTCTTAGAGATATTAGTAACTTACTCAATCCGTAAAGCTCACCCTCATTTTTTTTTTTAGATTTAGAAGATTCTATTGAACTTGGGATCGAGAAATGAGGAGCATAGAATCTTAAAGGATTTCACTTAATTTGTTTTGAATAAATATTTTGATCTTGATGAGATATTAATGAACTATATTTAATTTGAATAAAGTTATTGGATTTATTTTCACCACTATCTGAGTTAGATTAATGACCAAGAAAAGACAAGTCTAGCAAATTCTTTAGGATCCCGTCCTAAGGAGTGTGCGATCATCATGTGCCCTATCTAAATGTTGGATTCGAGACGTGACAGAGTGATATCAGAGTTTAGGTTAAAGATCACAAGGACTTAGATTTGTAAGAGGATGGTAGAATTAGGATCATGATCGATTATCTCAGAATAATTATGAGTGTTTAAAGTTGATTAAATTATTACATAACGTCTAAGTTCTCCTTATATATATAAATTATGGTCCTTCATATTGAAGTATAGAAGATTGATATAGATCAAATTTTAAGGAAGACATCGAGGTTAAATAATTAATATAGGAAGAAATATATATTTTGAGTAATATATATTGGTTATATTATATTGTTTTAAGCATTGGATTTATTTTGAAAATTTAATTTGGATATGATGCGATAGCAATCTTCAATGTATTGAAAGTTATTAGAAGGATATAGTTGTTTTGATTGATGAAGATAATAGAAAGAAGATAATCAAATAATTACTTAAGGATATTATGAATAAGGAAGACTTCTATGATCATGGTAAAATTTGGCTAAGAAGAATATTTATTTACCAAAGATTGTGAGTGGATCTTCTAAAATTGATTCACTTCTCTAATTATAATGCTCTAGCAATTTATAGGATCATGATGAATAAGTCAAAAGTTGATTTTTCCAAAAGAGAGAGATTGAGTTAAATTGCCTAATTGAACTGTCAAGGTGATCCAAAGTTGGCTTGACTCAAATCAAATTTTAAATTAATATCTTGATCATATAATGGTGCAAATATGATAATTATCTCGAGAGATAATTATGATATAATGTTTTAGACAACAAAATCTTCACTTAGAATTTATAGAATTTTAATCTAAGATTATTAAAAATTTAAGAATATTAATCAAAGTTGTGCAATGAAAGTGTAGTGGTTGAGTCATTTCAATTGATCAATAATATTGATTGTAGTTTGAATATATTATTATAAAAATATGATTTTTTTAATAATAATAAATTTTTTTATTATAACAAAATGTGAATACTATGGATTCTTAGGCTAGCCATGACGTGGTTATATTGATTGTGCTAAGAAAAATTTTGACCACCTTATATCCAAGATTAATTGATTGTTAATTAAATTTGATCTGTTTATTAAGTATCTAAATAAATCTATGGTGATTCATTCCCTCCTTATGATCTCAACTCAAATACATGGATCATGATATCGATATTTTATCTTCTCAAATTTAATTACTATGATTCAATTTTGAGATCATTTCTATAATTAATGATGGATCATTATTGTTTAAAGCCATTATTGTATAATCATTATCACTTTCATAGCCATCTGATTATTTGATTTTAGTTAAGATGGGTCATTACTTTTGTGGGATCAAAACTTCATCATAGTGTTTGTGTCGAATTTATTTCAAGCTCTATTCCAAATATAATTGATTTTGATAATCGATCTTGCTGTAAGAGTTTTGTATTCAATTGATCCAAACTCAATCTTAAATAAATATGTATTTATTTTAATCTCAGAGTCTTGGTCACTCAATTAATGCTCATCTTATTAGTCTATATCTTAATCTTAAATGCGATATCAAGCTTTTGATCGCACTGACTTTGATCGAGGAAAGACGAAACCTATGGTTGAATAATAAAAGGGCAAAATTCCATAATTAACGTGAAGGTGCCAAATTTTGAAACATTCTTGGGAAAATTCTGTGCTTTGGTATAGAAACGTGCATGCGCATTATAGTTAACCGAGGGGTCGAATTGCTTGCGAGCATTTTAATCAGGTGATTATGCATTTAATCTGAAAAAATATCAAGTGAAGACAAAATGGTATATGTAAGTTTTAGATTGGGCATCTTTAACTTCGAAAGATCTAGATTTTTTAAATTTAAAATAAATTTATTAAGGAGAGAAGAATGTGAGAACCTTATATGCGTGAGCTAGTTCCACTGAAACTTTTCAAAGGACAAAAAAAAAAGGGATTTGCGGAACAAAAAACCTTATCCCTGCCGGGCCATGTAGGATGATCGGATAGAGCCATATGCTAGAAGGAGTAAGTTGTCAGGCTGATTATGCTGGTGAATGGCCAGTCTTATCAATAAACAAAAATAGAGCTTATGATATAAATTAATTATATTTATTATTTATTCATAATTAAATAATATTTGGTTCAACCATGTTCACTTTATAAGTTGGAGAACGGTAAGATCACATGGCCCGCCTAAGTATTACTTGGTCCAATTAACCGTGTCAAATCTCCCGGTAGATAACACGCTACGTGGTCCCTTGTATTTTTCTGGTTGACTTCGATCTGGTGCACGCAACAATTTCTCGTCCGGGGTCCACACCCGCTTTCCACCCTCTTAAATGCTCACATTTTCAAAGTCTGGAAATTTCTGATAGCCCACCACTCTTGGCTACGGTACATTCGTTGCTCGCATGTTTCTATCCCCTCTTTACTTCTTCTACCCACTCTACAGATGTGGGAGGCAACCTAAACGCGATTTTCATACATTCAAATGGCGATCCGTAGGCGAGAGGATAAATCCGCGAGCTCGTTCTCGTTCGCCTATAAATCTTCCAAATCGCGATCCGTAGGCGACAGGATACATCCACCAGCTCGTCCCCTTTCGCCTATAAATCCCCATGCCTCGCCTCTGCTTGTTCTCCGCTCTCCATTTTCTCTCTAGGTCTTGCTCTGTCTAAACAATGGTTGGCGTAGGTTGGAGGTCTTCGGCAATGCCAGGAGGAGCGTTTGTGAGTGCCGCGGCGACGAAGGATTACGCCGGGAGGCTGATCACCTGCGTCGTAGCAGCCATCGGCAAGCTCTTCCTCGGCTATGATATCGGAATCTTCGGTAAACGGAAAATGCTCTCCATTTTTGGGGATATTTTGGGGTTTGTGTTGCTGGATCTGACAATGTTTGGGCGTTTTATTTCTTTGGTAGATGGCTGACTTCGATGGACTCGTTCCGTCGGTGTATCGGAAAGAGGAGGAGCTGACCAGGAATCCGTACTGCAAGTTGGCCAGCGAGGTGCTTCAGTTGTTCACGGCGGGGTCAGCGCCGCCCTTAACGGCTTCACCAGGAACGTCCTCATACTCATCCTCAGCCACATCTTCGTCGGCGTCAGCGTCGGTTTCGTCAGTCAGGTATTATTTGAGAATAGAAAAATTAGTAAATAACACGGAAAACAAAATACTTCTTTGAATTCTGTCTTTTACTAGTGCAACTATTGTTCATGTCATCCATCATTTCTTCATGGAGAAACAAATCAAAACTCCGTGGAGTAATCACACTGCAGAAAAATGTGATTGTCTCTCCATTTTCACTACATAGGGGCATCGATAGGGCAACTCCAGCTCCTTCGATGTTAATTTCTGTCGAAGTAACACCAAGCTCTACAGCTTTCATAGATATTCAGCATATTTTGTGAGCCCAAATTGTTTACACCTTCCATCTTCTTCTGTGGTTGCTCTACTACCTCTCCTAGCCTTCTTATATTATGTTTGGTTGTACATTATCGGGGTGTTTGGTTGGGGTAATTGAGGTCTGGAATGGGAATCGGAATGGATGACTCCTATTCCAAGTGTTTGATTGGGGGAATCTTATTCCAATTCCTATTCCAGAGAGGAATGGGAATGATCTATTCCTTTCTGTAGCCCAATCTGACCTCACCTCAAGGGAGTCAAAATCTCATTCCACTGGAATGAGATTAAAAAAAAAAACTCATTGGGCGTGGGATGTGGGTGCAAGCGCCGTGGCTAGAGGAGGGAATGGAAGAGGGAGAGCTTGGGAAGGAGGTTGGAGGGGACGTCGGCGGTGACAATGAAGTTGCGGCAGCAGACAAAGCGGTGGAGCTGGTGGATGGAGAGGCCGGCGCGGCGGCGGAGGAAGTCGAGAACGGCATCGGGCTTCATCAGGGAGGTGAGTGGGGAGATGGGACCGAGAGCGGAGAGGAAGCACCGGCGCCGGATGTGAAGGAAGAGGGCGGAGGAGCCGCGGACCATCAAGGGATTTGGAGGGGCGGTGGTGGCTCGGAGGAGGTGCGGGCCACCGGGGTTCTAGCATATCATAACAAACGCACTTCAATCCTACCACACTAAAACCAACAAACAGTCACAACAATAAGGCTTTCCAGCATGTTCAATCCATACTTGTCTTCGGTCATCTCAGCAGGGCTTGTTTCAATAAGTCACAACAGCAGACTGTCACGAGATTCATTGGTTCTTGATTTGGCTTTATCACCCATAAGCTGTATATTGTGGGATTTAAGGAGACTGCCACTGGATTTCTTGTTGTTTTATATTTTCCACCATATCCACTTTATCATCTGTACTTTAGCTTCTTATTCTGTTCTCTTGCTGTTTGGAACTTTGTCTTATGGTATAGGGTTGTTACTTCTTCCCATTACCTGTCTCACGTCTTAAGATTCATATGTACTCTTCTTATATTCTACCATACTGTTGCTGTATTCCATGTCTATCTTATATTTCCTTTCGCATGGAGTGTTGGCACTACTTCTGTCTTTATAGCGCAAGCTCCTTTAGTTGTAAACTATGTCCATCACATTTGATTTATGAGTAAAGTTCCACCTACTTCTACAAAAAGCAAACAAACAAATAAAACAGTCCAAACAACAGCCACCCTTCTTGAAAATAATATATGAGAAGGAATAAAGTTCAACAAAATGCAAAAGAAGACAGACAATATGGATGTCGGAAACATTGTACCAAAAAAGCAACTGAGAAAAATTATAACTTAATTCTTTGATGTATCTTCACACGAATGAAGTAACTAGATTGTCTTCTTAATTATTTTGATGATGATTACAATTTGCTCCGGTGTACCTCTCGAAGATGGCCTCTACCCACTGGTGAGGCATGCTGAACATTGGCTTCCAACTAATGACCACCATTGGCATCTTCACCACCAATGTCATAAACTATGAAACAGCCAAGATCAAGGACGGATAGGTTGGTGCATAAGTCTTGTGCTTGTTACTGTCCCTACTGGCATCATTACTCTTGGCTCTCTAATTCTCCCCGACACCCCCAACTCCCTTGTCGAGAGTGGCCATAATGACGAGGCCCAAAACATGCTACGTCGCATCCATGGAGTTGATGAAATCCTTGAGTATAATGATCTTATTGTTGCCAGTGAGGAGTCAATGCAACCCTAGAGAAATATTATTCAGAAGAAGTACCGTGCTCAACTCACCATGGCCATCCTCATTCCCTTTTCAAGCAGCTTACTGGCATTAACGTCTTTATGTTCTACGCTCCCATACTCTTCAAAAACATTGGATTTGTAGGCGAGGCATCACTTAGGTCATCTATTATCATGGCTAGTTAATGTGTTTGCTACCTTAATCTCCATCTTTACTGTCGACAAGCTTAGTCGGTGGAAGCTTTTCCTACAACGTGGATCCCAAATGCTTGTTTGCCAAGTATATCAATTCTCTATTCCTGAAACCTAATGATGGATTGCTTAAAAGTTTGTCGGCAATCTTTATTGTTGCACCATTAGGAACGACCATTATCATAATTCAAAGAGTAGCCTTACTTTTAGGATTAGATTTTCTGGAAAGACAATAATTTTCTATTGTCCTTTTCATCTCATCAGTTTTGAACTGTTGTTTTTCATAAATTCTGTATAACGATGGCTATCATGATTTTCAAAGCTTAATTCTAATCCTTGTTTTGCTATCTAGTTTATGTATAAATATTTTGTGAGAAACCATAAGTTAGTCATCATCAAGTCCATCTTATTTGCACTAACCCATATCATCTATTGTTGATGCAAATGCTAAGGCATCCTTGTTTCTTTTGTGCAGATCATCGTAGGGACACGGATTGCAATCAAATTTGCGACTAATGAAGCAGAAAAGCATATTAATGGAGATGGTAATATTTTACCCAACTGACCGGATCTTCAGCGAGAATGTCTTACTAGACACCAACCACCCAACGGGCCCCAATACCATGCAAAACCAGTAATGTAGATGCAGTCACATTGCTGGTTTCACATGGTCCTGGGGTCCATTAGGGTGGCTGGTGCCCAGCCAGATATTCTCACTAGAGATTCGGTCAGCTAAGCAAAGTATTATCATCTCCATTAATATGTTTTTTGCTTCATTATTGGCCAGGTTTTCTAATTATGTTGTGCGACATGAAATTTGGCTTATTCTATTTCTTGCGGCATGAGTGCTGATAATGATAATTTTATTGCCCTCTTTCTGAAGAATGTGCCAATTGAATAGATGGTTCTGGTCTGAAAGACTTGCTGGTTCTGGGGCAAGTTCATCACTGACGAAGATGCATATGCTGGCAACATTGAGATGTGTAGTGGCATGCCAATCGATAGGTTCATATGATGCTTCTAAAATCAGTCAGATCCATTAACAAGTGATCTTGGGTCCTGAAGAGATCCTAATTAAAAGTCGAGATTCGTATGTAGGTTAGATTATATTTAATCATCTGGTTCTAACAAATTATACCTTGCATGAATCCTTACATTGAGTTTGTACCCGGAGTCCTGTAGGGATATAGACATAAAGGCATTAATTTGATTTAATATGATATCCTTTACTATAATTAATTTGACATTTAGCTATTTGACTTATTTATAAGAATGTACTAAAACCTCAACTACGGATTCCTCAAACCTTCACCTCATCGGTTAAATCATTCGACAGCAATACAAATCCTCTCCTACAATGATTGCAAATCCTTCCTACAATGATTCAACCGATGAGGTGAAGGTTTGAGGAATCCATACGATTAAATACCATCTAACCTACATACGAACCCTGACTTTTAATTAGGATCTCCTCAGGACCCATGATCACTTATCAGTGGATCTAACTGATTTCAGAAGCATCATAAGAATCTACCCATTGGCATGCCGCTATGCATCTCACTGTTGCTAGTATATGCGTCTTCATTAGCGATGAACTTGCCTCAAAACCAGCGAGTCTTCTAGACCAGAACCATCTCTTCAATTGGCACATTCTTCAAAAAGAGGGCAATAAAATTGTCATTACCAACACTCATGCCGCAAGAAATAGAATAAGTCAAATTTTATGTCGCATAGCATAATTAGAAAACCTGGCCAATAATGAAGCAAAAAATATATTAATGGAGATGGTAATACTTTGTCCAGCTAACTGGATCTCTAGTGAGAATATCTTGCTGGGTATCAGCCACCCAATTGACCCCAAGATCATGTGAAACCAGCAATGTAACTGCATCTACATTACTGGTTTTGCATGGTATGGGGCCCATTGGGGTGGTTGGTGTCCAGTGAGACATTCTCACTGAAGATCCGGTCAGTTGGGCAAAATATTACCGTCTCTATTAATATGTATTCTGCTTCATTAGTCGCAAATTTGATTGCAATCCGTGTCCCTACGATAATCTGCACAAAGAAACAAGGATGCCTTAGCATTTGCATCAACAGTAGATGATATGGGTTAGTGCAAATAAGATGGGCTTGATGATGACTTATGGTTTCTCACGAAATAGTTTATACATAACCTGGATAGCAAAACAAGGATTAGAATTAAGCTTTGAAGATCATGGTAGCCATCTTTATAGAGAATTTGTGAAAAACAACAGTTCAGAACTGATGAGATGAAAAGGACAATAGAAAATTATTGCCTTCTCAGAAAATCTAACCCTAAAAGTAAGGCTACTCTTTGAATGATGATAATGGGTGTTTCTCATGGTGCAGCAACCTTAATAAACGATTGCCGACAAACTTAAGCAATCCATCACTAGGTTTTAGGAATGGAGAGTTGATATACCTGGTAAACAAGCATCTGAGATCTTTGCTATAGGAAAAGCTTCTGCCGGCCAAGCTTGTCGACAGTAAAGAAGGAGACTAAGGTAGCAAACACATTAACTGGCTGTGATAACAGATGACCTAAGTGATGCCTTGCCTACAAATCTAATGTTCTTGAAGAGTATAGGAGCATAGAACATAAAGACATTAATGCCCGTAAGTTGCTTAAAGGAGGGAATGAGAATGGCCATAGTGAGTTGAGCACGGTACTTCCTCTGAATAATGTTTCTCCAGGGTTGCTTTGACTCATCGTCGGCAACAACAAGATCATTATACTCAAGGATTTCATCAACTCCACTAATGCGATGGAGCATGTTCTTGGCCTCATCATTATGGCCATGCTTGATGAGGGAGTTGGGGGTGTCGGAGAGGAATAGAGAGCCAAGAGTGATGATGCCAGCAGGGACAATGGCAAGCGCAAGGCTTACACACCAGCCCCATCCACCCTTGATCTTGGCTGTTTCATAGTTTATGACATTGGTGGTGAAGATGCCGATGGTGATCATTAGTTGGAAGCTAATGTTTAGTATGCCTCGCAGGTGAGTTGGGGCCGTCTCCGAGAGATACACTGGAGCAGACTGTAATCGCCATCAAAATAATTAAGAACTAGACAATCTAGTTACTTCATTCGTGAAAAGACACATCAAAAAAATTAAGTTACAATTTTTCTCAATTGCTTTTTCTGGTACAATGCTTCCGACATCTCTATGTGGTGTTGCTTTGATAGAATATTAACATCCGCTAACCTAATCAAGAAGGGGCTGGAGTTGCCCTGTCAGTGCCCCCTATGTAGCGAAAATGGGGAGATAACAGATCACATTTTTCTGCAGTGTGATTGCTTTTGGGAGTTTTGGTTTGTTTTCTCCATGAAGAAATCATGACATGAAAAATAGAAGCACTAGTAAAATACAAGATTCAAAGAAGTACTTCTGCTTTCGTGTTATTTACTAATTTTCTTTCTCAAATAATACCTAACTGGTGAAGCTGACATCGAGGAGGATGCAGTTGAGGATGAGCATGAGGATGTTCCTGGCGAAGCCATTGAGGGCGGCACCGACCAAGAAGGTGATCCTGCTGCCGAACATGGACTACTTCCTGCCGAACATCTGTTGGGGATCCATGATAAAATCCGTTTCCCATGAGAGCAGAGTACGATCCAAATGAATTAAAATCAAATACTATTGAAAATTAATATTAAATTAACTTAAAAATTGACAGATAAGAGGCATGCAATGCACTATCTTAAGGTGATTTTTGACCCTCCTGCGTGATTATACTTGAGAAATCCATCCCAAGATACAGTCGGATACCTTTTCTGCAGGCACGATTGTAGAAAGGAGGACAAAAGCTTGAACCCAGCAGATGAAATATCCAAGAAACATTTTAAGAAAAGATTGGAAGAAGGCTTAGAAGAGAGGAATATCTTAGATTAGAAGAGAGAGTATTTCTTACACACTCAACCCCTCTACCATGAGCCCAATTTATAGGCCCATGGACTAGCCATTTGGGGCCTTTGGGCTTCTAATGCAACATTAAATCACACATTAAACATGGTTTTAAGGGGTATAAAAGCGTTAATTGGTCCAACGGACAAAACATTAAGCATACGGTATTTATCCTGAATTAAATAAGAAAAATGGTAATAATCATTAAAAGAAAATAAATAAAGAAAAATAAAATATGGGACTAAACATCCTAAAGGTTTGGTTGGAATTGGTTGGAGGAAATTTTGAGTTTTAATTTCCTCCAAAACACCAACAATCCCCTCAAAATTTAAATTTTAAAATAATTTAAACTTAAAAAATAATTTTCTGTCGGGTATATATACTGTGCAATAGGTAAAGTGTCTTTCATGACTTAATTTCACTTAGTGTTAATAATATCAATCTGAAGGGTACGGAGTGAACCACATCTTGAACTACATTCTTTTAAATCAGATTTCTACTATTATACACACAACATAGAAGCTCTTGTCACGGTTTGAACATTAATGGCTGTGTGCAGGTATCTTGATTATTTTATAAGAGTTTCTAGAGATTGCCTACATCCTTAACCGCAGCCAAATACGAATACTCTCATATAGGTGAGCCCCTCTAGGGATGTGTGTAGTGTCATATCTCAAGGAATATCTATTAGATCTTATTCAAAATAATTTTTCTAACTACTACATAGGAACACTAATCACCATAGGGATGGGCTGGAGTGTATGACTCCTATATCAGATAAATCACATATGCTCCCTAACCAACCGATCAATTTGTTATTATCATATGGAACTTCCTTTAAGGGATCTCCTATCACAGAGATTGGGTTCCCATTGCTGGAAGGTCCTTTATAGGTTAAATCCCATCTCCCTCGATGACTCTAAGATCTTAGTCCTATTTATGTCTTTTATAAGGCAGACTGATAAGAAAGAATATTTCCCCCACAATTTTTGAGATATATTAGAACTTATAGAATTGACTATGTTAGAACATAATGCTCAAATAAAACATAAGGTTAAGATTGTACATGTTAAAAGAGCTAAGTTAAATATCTGTGTATTTGATGATACCGAACATATTCCAGATTTTTCACTATGGGCTACAAACAGACTTGAAATCCTGCCTTGTGATATTTCTTGTTTTGCTTATTATTTTCTCTCAAGAAGATTTTGTGTTTCTTTCCGTAAATTGTAAATTGTTTGCACTTCTTTAGACTGAGTCCTTCATCTTAATGAAATGATCTTGAGCATGTACTGTTGTTAGCCTGCGATTTTCTTAGTAACCATGTCATTAAGCTGTTAAAGTGATACATTCTGTATAAGCATGTGGTGGAATCTGCTGATCATTTCTTTCATAAGTAATCCTTGAATTCCAAGTATTTAGATTTTGAATATGTTTCTTTTGGCATGCTACAGGGTCAGTTGAAGGTGGGTTTGAGGATCACTTCTCTTCCTTTTCTCTGGTATATATAGAATTTTGATACAGCAGAAACAAGAGAATCCTATATGGTCATGTATTTGTTTAGAGGCAGGGCTTCATTTGATGGTTTTATCTTTATCTTTTCCTTTTTCTGTGCATGTACATGCATGTGTGCATGCTCGTATCTGTTTGAAGGTGGTTGTGGACCACCATGATTATTGGTGTATGGCTCTGCTTACAAACAAGTAGGATGTGAACAGGATAGTCTTGGACATATTCAAAATTTTCTGTTGGGTCAAACCATGTCTTTGTCTAAAACAACATGAATGTGGCCCCAGATAGGGGCATTGGGCTAAGCCTGTATGCATAAATGGCATCTTATTATCTATGCTAAAGTTTGTGTTTGGGTGCAGGCTGAGGAACATATAAGAAGTTGCCATCCTCAAACTTCCTTTACATTTCTTTCCTCACCCATTTTTATAGATAGATTAATCCTGCACTAGCTGCATTATATATTGGCAAATTAGCTTGGATACATCTGTTACTTTCAATGCATTTCATAATCAATGGTGCGAATAACAGCTTTTTTGCAGCTTTTGATCCTATACACCTCAAATATGATATAATGCAAATGTAGGAGGTGGTTACCAGAATTTGTAATTGCAGTTCTGGGACTGATCAGCTGCTGAAGGAGTTTTATGTCCCCAAATATATACTGCTACCAGAGTTATCAGTAGGGCATCTTTCCCAGTTATCCTGTGATAGTTTTTATCAACACCAAAATCAGTGGTCAACTTGCAGGTGATTTGATTGCAACATATCATGCACTTCTCAACAGAGTATGGGTACCATTCATATACAGAAGATTGTTACTTCAAATATTCCCTCATATGATCATATTTTAAACTTAAAACTAATTTGTGTCTAATGTAGACTAAGAAAATGCATTCAGAATGCGTGGGTAGTATTTAAATTGTATAATTTTCAGGTTTTGGATTTGAGAGAGGAAGCATCAGATAAGGTGCTGCACAAGCTTTATTGCAATTTGCAAAAACTCAAGCCTGAGGGAGAGAGTCTTGCTGCTGAAATTGAGAGGACATTGAAACTGATAGTGAGTAAAAGGGTTCAAAATAAAATTAAGAAAACATCCCTCCTGGATCCTTTATGTACTTGTAATATATCTGAAATTTCCAGTCCTGCTAGTTTAATATTTGACATACAGGTATTTCATTAGGTTGCATGTAGTGATGGTACAACAAGCTGGTCTCTTGGAGTAGTTTGCGATCTCAAACTGGTTGTGCTTTTAGGAACTGGAAACAACCTGCCATTTTCATTTAGGGCTATTTTCAGATCAAGGCTCATGATGATCCAGGAATCTACTATTTATGATGGCAACTCTTGGAACTGACCATGTAAAGCTGAAACTCCAAGAATGAAGCCTCTAGAATCTAGATAATAATTGTGGGAGAAGGGGGAAATGGGGGACTTGTAGGCCCACATCATTGTGAGTTGTCCCACAATAACCATGCCTTCCCGTTCTGTTACTCTTGCAGCTTCCCTCAAGCATCCGTTTGTAATTAGAAACATGGGCAGAGTGCGTGCAGAATGCTATTATGGATGTATGCAAGGTCATTGACAGACCACATGCATATGCACTACACATCCAGATTCTTGCCTGCACACACACACACATTCATCTTTAAATATTTTTGTGTTTTTGTGCAATTATATGAAAATAAGGTTCTTTCCATATGAACACTTTGGACCAGAATAATGAGGATTTTTGGAGTTTGCTATCCAAACTTATAACAAGATATACTGCTTAATTCTTGTCAGACTAGGAAAGAGTTCAATTCATATTAGGGCACTCATTCTTGAATTTTGTGTTATTTTTCATTCATAAAATGTACTCTTCTACATCGCACGGTAAGAAGAATCCTGGCACCGATGGCCAGTCTGTGAAATCTTTTCGAGAGGAAATGATGAAAGAAAGAGAAATGAAAATTGATAGGTAGAGCACCTTGTGAGACCTGCTATTTAGGATGAGAAGTATAAATGGTCGTTAGATATGTCATCTCATTTTCTTGTTTTCATAGAAGTTTTTCTTTTTTTCATTTTCATTGGTTTGAATTTGCAGAATCTGGTAAAGGATAAGTAAGGCAAGAGTAAGCGTGCACTCTTTTATGACATTTAATTTTGGAGGCTAAAAATTCTTTAATTGATAACGATTTCGTACCTCAGCTGGATGATATCATCATGTGAAAGTGAGCTTCGTAGCAGAGTTCTTGTGATCCAATTTCTCATCTGGAGTTGTCATATTCACTGCATGTGTTTCATCGTGTTTCAGATACAGACTCAATATGGTAAGATAGTCTCCTATTCATCCATATTATTTCATATTAATATGGGTGCTCCAATAGACTATAACATATTTTTTGGTTTTAGAACTGTTGTTTATGTACCTATTTTTCCAGAAATTTTAGATTTACTTTATGCTCTTTTGATTGAAAGTAATTATACGACATGTAAGCTCAGTTGCTTGCAGGTGGTGATTTCAGCTATTGCTTTTTGAAAGCTCAAACTCATATGTAACTTAGCTTCAAGAGCAAGCTCAGCTGCCAACCAACCTACACTCAAACAATTGTTATTTGAGTTGAAGCACTTTGGCATTTGGGGGCATTTATTAATGTGGTGAATATCACTTAAGATACTGTAACCATAATTGCTCAATTCCAGCATCATGCAACCATAGTGACGAGTCTTCAGCCAAGGATTTGTACATGAAAGCACATAGGTTTTTGTTTTCTTATGCGTGCATGATATTTTTTTGTTAAAATCAAGCAGGGAAGGTAAAATTTGTAATTTAGGGAAATGAGTGAGTAGCATATGGGGAAGTGAGAAGGATTTTAGTCATATGATTTATAGAACTAGGATTTAGAAGATCTAGATTCAGAGGTAGAAAATCGAAGAGAGTATTATTTGCAACATTCTAATGTTTCATTTATCAAGTTTTTAAGTTTCAGCCAGAACCAATCCATTTTGGCTAAAATGTAAACTTATCAGTTTTGGCCTAGACAAAATTGTTGACTTCCAGTTTCAGGTTTTTGGTTGTTTCAATATTTTGGTCTGTTTTAGTATCAGAACTGACCGATTTGGACAAATTTCATTGGTTTCAGTCAATTGCAGTGGAAATTATAATCTATAGATGCTATTTTAAAGCTCTATTTTACAGTTTGATGTCATATTGTAGCCATCACCTCATTTGTTTAAGTGCATAGGCTATATAATTAATGTGTTTTCTTTCCTTTTCCCTGAGTTAGAAAGAGGGGATATGCAATAATTATAACCCTTTATGGGACAACGCCTTTACTATACAAAGATTACCATAAGCAACTAATACAATACTTTCACAAAAATAATATTTTATATATAAAATAAATGTAAGATTCATAGCTGCATGCATTTGATTAAATAGTCTCTTAACCTCAAATATGTGAAAGATAAATGCTTAATTCAACATATTTGTTGGTGCTAATAAAAAAATGAATAAAAGTTTTAATGTACTAGGCACTAAAAAGCTTCATATCTGCTAAATATAATGAATTGTACTATGCGTTACTTTCATTTTTGGCTCATTCAGTTTTATGGTTGGAAGGTAGAGTGAGTCTGAGGAGGCCCAGATAAATGATTGAGTTAGACCATATGGTAGAGATTAAAAGCTTTATAATGCAAGCTTGGTTTAATATTTACCAAGTTCTGAAGGCTATAGATTGTTTGAAGTGGGTGATATGATAGGAAAGGAGCCGATATTTGCTAAGGATGAAATAAATTAGTATCCAGTTTTGCCAACTGAGGCCTTAGACTTTGATGAAATTCTCTTGTATGGAATATCAACTTTAGCCTAGATTTGTTGAAACTACAAAATTAAGGAGCCTATACAACACAGAAGACTTTTAAATATTATATGATAACCTTTCATGCTGTCTTCTATTTTTCTTCTATTTTTTGCTTTTTGATTTTTTTTTTTCTTATTCTGTTTACTGAAACTTCAAAACTTCGAGTGAAACTTCTAACATCATGAAAATTGGAACTCTGAAACTTACAGTGCTACGATAAGGAAGGAGCCGAGATTTGGCTGAGGAAGAAACAACTTAATAGTTAATATCCAATTTCACTAAGGGAGGCCAGTAATATGGAGTTCTGCAGATATGATAGCTTACTTTCAACACAGACTGAGGCTAAGTGGCTGAATGCATGTAGGTAAGTATGTATGTAAGTATGTAATGTATGTACGTACATATGTATGTACATGTGTACCAATGTATGTATGTATGATGTCATTGTGCTTGATGTGTTTTTATGTATGTGTCAGTATACTTGATGAATATCTCTTGTATGCAATGTCAACTTCAGCCTATAATTGTTGAAACTGCAAAAATAAGATCCTGTATAATGCAAAATACTTCAAATTATTATGTCATAACTTTTCTCCATTTTCTTTAGTTTTCTTCTTTTATTTTTTTTTCAACTGAAACTCCAAAACCTAGAGTGAAACTTCTGCAATCACTGAAATCAAAACTCCATAGAAATCGAAACTGAGACCAAATTTGGGTTTTGACTTCATTTACATTTTGAAAAGGATTATTTGAGCTTTAGCCTAAGTATAAAGTGGTATTAATGCAACCTACTTGTTGGAACCTATTGATTGTTCAAGTAAATATTATTTCTCTGCTTCATCCTTCCTATTTGTTGAAATAAAGAGCTACCTGTTAAAGTACACTACTAAGGATAATTTATAGGGGTAACACAGGAGGATGTTAAGTGGAGAAGCGCTGGAGCATTCCACTAAGCTTCAAATCTACTTTACATGGTAAACTCATCCTGTTACTATTTTATATAACAAATATCAGTTGTGATTCTTTGTTATCAATGTTGTCCTTCAGTGATCTCCAAACATTGACACCATAGCTTGAGGCTATTACCGTGGTTGGATTTTGCTTTCTATAATGTTAATTTAATAACATTTTGCCACTTGGCCATTATCATGATGTTGCAACCATGGTCATTTTCTTGTCTCATGCATCTTTCTTTGGTGCCATCTTAGACTGAATTTGCCGCAGCACCTTAGTCTTTTTGAGATAAATGGAGGGACGCCCACTTGCATAATAATTATTGATGCCCAAATTCTTAGAGATGCACCACCCAAGACTCAAATCCTAGAACCTTTTTCTTCTTCTTCTTCTTCTTCTCTCTCCTCTCTCTCTATCTTCTTTTTTTTTTTTTTTTTTTGAGGAGTCAGGAGAAAAGGGGAGGAAGGGGTTTCACCCACACGGACACCTGGGTGTTGTCATTCAAATCCAGGTCATTGGGTACCATAGCCCAATAACTTACTAATTGCACAAGTTGGCGCCCATGGAACCTTGGTTCTAAGCAAAGACGTACAACCATTAGGATAAACCCCAATTCACCTCAGCACCTTGTTATCACCTTCTCAACCAGGTTGGTGCATTCTTGTGATGTGCTTATTCCAAATGTTGGCTCACCATGTTGGACTTATCATTATAATTGCTCCACCTCTTGTTCTAGTCATATGGGTCCTGCTACATTACCCTTCTTGTCATCCTTCTTCCCATTAATAGACTATTATTTATTTAATGAGTTGCAATTTTGATATTAGACTTCATATGTATTCCAAATTAAATTTGAGTGTCGGTGTTAGAGACAGCATTATTCATTAGATTTGTTGTTTATACATGACGATCTATGCATATTTGGTATCTCTGCATTATGTTTTACACATTGATAGTTTGCAATAATTGTGTCATGTTGCTCTAAGTGTGTAGGGCAAATAGATGAGTGCCTGATTGACAAAAGATGCTTATAGACAAATTCTTCTCTGATGCACCAATTTCTTCTGCTGCATGACTTGGGCATTATAGAGGATCTAAGAATATAAATTCATCACAGCAGAAATGAGAATGTCAAGATGAATTTGCAGTAAAACTAGGAAGGACATAGCAAGGAAGAAGTGTATTAGAGGAGTTGCAGGAATTGCATCAATCAAGGACAAAGTAAGAGAATTTTGAGCTAGATTGTACGGGCATGTATGATGAAAACGTGAAGTGGCTCCACTAGGATGAGGCCCTTCAATCTTTGTTGAAGGATCTAGGGAGATAAGGGGAATACCTAAAATAACATGAGTTGATTGACAAGGATTTGGGAGATTTAAATAATATCATCGGTATCCTAAATAGGATATGTGGCAAATCAGGATCTATAGTGCAGATCCCAAGTAATTGGCACAAGGCTTGATGGATATGGTAATGTTTAGTTTGATATGCTGCTATACATCTGGGCATGCCGTTGAGCTTTATCTAGAGTTCCCTCCAACTAAGTCTCTACTTCCACCATTGGAATGAGAATACTTATTTTTGCACATGAGATTGGTGATGAAAGTAACCTTAGTCTGACATGCATGACATTCGGCAGAAGCCAGCTTCCACATGATTGTATTGAAAGAGTAACATCCAATTTGTGCTTTAGAAGAATGCTTCAGCAGAAACAACAATCATTCATTCAAATGGGTCGAGGAAACTCTGAAAGACCGAAACTACTAATTACCTCCAGTGGTGTTTCATTTCTGATTAACTGCTAACAGATGCAAAATATTTAATAATTTTCAAGCCATGATTGTGCTTGTGTCATTTTACATTAAGTGGGTTAGCCTTTTTAAAGTTGCTTTCCAATATTTAGTTCCATATAATGTGAGATCCAAATGTTACATTTGTTTAATTAGCTTAGGCAGCTAATCCTTGTCCTTAATTATTTGCTTTGAGAAGATAGCACTAACATAACACTCACAAAATACTCCTCGCAGGTAGAGATCTGAGAGGCACAAAACCATCCTTGTGTACATCCAAGCTTTACATAGGTATTCTGCAAGGTAAGAATCCATAGCAGGATGACTGTGAACATAAAGGACCCACATGCATCTATTTCTATTTGATATAAACTAAAATAATAACTATAATCACTATATATAAAATTATTGTTATTGTTGAAGATTAATAAGCAAAACAGAAAATACATGACTCCTATATAATCATGTGGATAACTTTTATCAGCAATGGTGACAGAATTTCATATATATAGAATGCGCATTCTACACATGCATCTAGAAAGACTGAGCTCACCGTTCAACTGATTCTTCAATTTTTCTGGATGCAACTTGCGGTCATCCATCCCTATTAACAAAGCAGAGCATGTCATTTGCACTCCACCCTTTGGTTTTTATATGGTATAAAGAGTTATTTGGTGCATCTGTTTGTTTAAAATTAAAATCTATCATAGAAACTTAAATATCTTAACAACCAGCAAGAAGATAAATCATCTTAGTATTTAGTGAAATATTTAGATAAAAAGTACTGTCAAAATTTTGGAAAGCACTCTTTACAAGCCGCCATGTCAGCATGAAGACATTCACTTTCAAGCAGCATATGCTTAGACCTTGATACTGTATTATGCCAAGTTTGGATGCAAATGACCATATTGAAAGTGTTTATGCAAGATTCATTTTGCATTATTAAAGTTCCTCCGTTCATTTCACCTTAATCACAGTAGTTGTTATACAAAGGTGGTCACCAGATTGGTCGCCCACAAGACCTGCAGCACAGAACGCCGTCGTTCTGCTAGTAGAGGTGCCATCAGGTCAGGTAGGGCCCGGGTTTTGCCAAACCCATATCCGCACCCTTTTAGGTTCGAATATAACTTTGTTCCATAATCCATTGAAGGATGAGATCAGATCCAGGTACCTGATTGATATCATATATTACATATCGGAGGGTTATTGAAGCTAAATAAATAATCCATGCTTTGAAAAAGTTGTCAATAAAACATCCAATAAATATTACACAAGTTAGAATAATGAACAACAGGTACTTTGATGATTATAGATGATAATAATATATTAAAGATTTAAGAAAATATAATTTAGTTAAAATCAAGTATAAATATGAAAATAAGTTCTAAAATGCCATTATTTTTATTTTTTAACTTAAAGATGTACAAGTAAAATTGATATCATATATGTATATGTATGATATGTATATATACATTTGTATGTGTATAATCTTCTTTAATATGTTTTCACCTATAGTTCGTTGATAATTACCTTCCAAGCAATAAACCCGTGCTCCACTCCCAGCAAGTGCAAATGAAGTTCCAGTTTGGTTGGTGTTCTTTTTTATTTATATATTTTCCCGATCCAGGATGGACCAAATGCTTTGTAGTCCAACGGTTACGATAACACAAATGAAGTTTCTATTGTGGTTAGTGCTCTCTCCTTTTATTTTATCTTTTACATTTATGTAGTTGGGACAATTGCCTTCAAGCAACAGACCCGGTTCAACTCTTGGCAAATGCAAATGAAGCTTCGGCTTGGGCTGGTGTTGTCTCGTTTACTTTCCTCTATCTTTTCACTCTTTCATTTTTTTTTTTTTCATTCCAGTTAAACCAAATGCAGTCCTAACAGTATCAAGATGGATAGCCAACAGAAATAATCAAATGAGATTAGCATTTTTGGAATTGGAAGGGCTCTATCTGTAGATTTCCTTGGGATGGTGTTTGCCGGCAGAAGGAAGGAGAGAAGTGGGCCTGAAATATATGAACAGCATGACTCTCCTTGGTAAATGGGATGGGCAATTGATCTAAAGACCTGATGCCCCATGGACAAAAATAGATCAGAAGGACTTAATATTCTGAAAGAAAATTTTGGATTGAGAGGAAGCACTGCCCTATCAATTTTTCTCCTCTGTCAGCAAGGAACTGGACGCCTTTTGGAACTGTACTTCATTATGGGGAATGGTTCTAATATCAGATTTTAGAACTCTTGGATCAGCTCAGCACCACTCTTCTATCTCTTTGAGGATCTGTGTTGAGAGTCGACATTATTTTTGTTGCCTCTCAATGAAGTTGGAGATATGTGATGTGGAAGGTCTGACTATATGGGCCACTCACGGTCAATTCAATCAGTTAGGAAGCCTATAAAGCAATTCTCTCATTTTTTAGGCCATCAAGGATAGTTGACGTCTCAGTTTGGAAGCTCATCTTGTTTGGAAGCTCATCTTGTCACGCCCCGAACCCAACACTCGGATCGGATACGTGATGGCCACACACTCCTTAGAGCAAGCCCTAAAAAATATGC
>KE504773.1:1020032-1033125 GCA_000441515.1 Elaeis oleifera | reverse complement strand
CCGTTCGAGCATTCCATTCTTGTTGAGGCAGAGAACTGACTTGAGCGTCGGAGGGTCTTGCCGGAGCAACCCCACCTCCGGTTTAGACTTCTTTTGCAGGTCCCGGTGGCGACCATGGCACCCTCGACTCCAGCATCTCCGTCGCCGGTGGATTTTTGCAGCAACAAATCCAATATGAGATATTGCTTTGTGAGATAATCTTACCTGGATCTGCATGTTTTATGAAATTGCAGTTGTGCAACGCTTATAAATCTTATTTTTGCCTTCGGTACATAAACATGCAGCAAAGCAAAAGTAGGATTAACCATCAAGGAATTGCGACGCTTTTTTCCACGCTTCATCTTACCGCTGGTGGGCAGAAAGACAAGAGTATGTCTTGTTCTCACAAGATGCGCAAAACATGTGAAGGGATGCTAAAGGTATAGAGGAAATGACATGACAATGATGGCTAGCTAGAATAAAGGAGTCCCTATAAGATGCACCAATACAATGTATGTTAAGACCGTATACTTGGTGCTTGATGAGCCATGCACACACCTGATCATTAAATTTGTTTAGTTATATTACGATAGCCGTTCTAGACAGGTTAGCTTTGATTCATATTGATCTAGTGTAGTTTCAAACTCCTCATATAGTTTTTATAAGAATAAAAATCACTTTGTACTATAGAGCATAAACATGTATTAGAATTTAAGAAAAATACTTTTTAACACTTTTTTCGGAAGACCATGTAATGCTCGTGCTTTGTTGATCCAATGTATATATACTTCCCAATTCTTCATTTTAATTGCCACCTATCTTGTAGTCTGTACAAAATAGGGTATAAACATTTATGTCATAGCCGAAAATATGTATAAAAAATATAATTTTGTTCAGAGTATAGATTAACATATGTAAAGCAAGAAAAATGATGGATATAGTTATATATTAAAAAGCAAAAATAAGTAAATCATACCCACAAGCTAATCATTAAATTACAGTCAAACTATAAGCAGAAAGTAATTTCCACTATCTCATGTCCATCTATTGTATATCTTGGACTAAAATTCATAAACGTTAAATGTCAATAGTAGAGCTTCAACCCTGTGCCTCTTCAAATCTCGACAGCAAGATCATGTGATTTTATTTGGTTCATATACTTGCGGCACCGAGTGCTGGAGGCCTCTCAGCTTACCAGAATCCCAGCATAGTTTCGTACAGGTGTCCCTGGGAGGCCCGTGATAAGGAAATTTGCCAATTTTGTCGTGGCATGAATGAAGGGGATGTGGCGGCTCCTTCCTCGCTCTCACGTGGTTACGGTCTTAAGCTTCCTTTTCCCTCCGATCACGAGCGTTCACGTGAACAAAGGCCTACACGACAAAGTCCCCGGATTTCTTATTTGGACTTCGACAGAGAATGGTCCTCCAAAGCCAGCAGCATCCTATTGTTGTGGCCTCGTGGCCTCTAAAGCTTTCCCGACCCTCCGATCCGTGCGCCCCACCATACTTGTACCATATTAGGCGAGACTGCTTATTGCTCGCTGCAATTAAGGTTGTAATCATGGTGGCATGTGGAGGAATTACATCGGATTATGAGCTTTGAGTTGCTCTCGAATATGTTGGCACAGAGGTTTATATAAATGTTTTATTGGCATTTCCATTGGAACTAATAGAATGGCGACTCGCGAAGCTTGAGTTTTTGACTTCTCCAATTAAGGTTCAAGTTGTTCGCCAACAGTTTGATTCATTAATATTCTATGATGAATGAGTAGATCCACCATCAAGTTTGAGGAAAATGAGTTGATCGGGGTAATTAGCTTTTCCGGCCAGTGACAATGCAAGTATATGCATGTTATAGATGCCATCCAGTCTTTAATTCGATGCATGTAAAATAGTTTTATAACCGGATGCAGACAGGAAGGTAGCCAACGTCCATGGAATGCGGATCCTCTTTGCTCGGTGATGTATGCTACGGCATATAACCTGCAAGTGATCGTCCGCCGAGATACAGGGGATCCCAACTCGCATTCCTCATGAGTCATCACCCCCAGTATGCGGCCCAACACGAGCAGCAGATTCGTAGACGGGCCAACGGGTAACCCGTAGGAAGCAAACCAATTAGAAACAATTTTGCTTGCCATAGGTTGGGATACTTCCGGTTTTCATCTTCTGCACTACAAAGAGCTACGCATGGTTGGATCACTGCAACATCATCTTTCTCAAAAATGGAGACTTCTAACTTATCTTGGAATTGGAATGCCAACCACATTGGATGATTGCCAACAACCGGAAAAGAGAGATTGTGTTTCTGAGACAGGATGACGTGGTGGTGATTTGGGCATCCAAAGAAGAAGACACAATCGCTCGGAAGCAAAACCGAACCAAGGAAACTCCGCTTGGCGACAATCGCCACTGCGCTGATAAATTTCACGGAGCCCATACCGTCCTCTGGTACACGAAGGACAGTGGATCCACTTTTGCAAAGAGCGCACTATGGATCGGAATTCACCGTCCGATTTGATGCCAGGAGAAATGTTAGGTGGGGATTGCTAGATAACGACTTCAAATCACTGATCAATGGAATAACAGCATTAAGCATGAGTTTCCCTCTATAAACATAAACAAATACAGTCGGATTATTTACATGCACACAGGGTTCTATCCAGCCTTTACCGCACTCAAGATTTCTCTATACCCAAAATACCCTCGCCCCCACTCCGGCGTGCCGCAGATCCCGGCGGCCGGAATCCCTCTTTCCCTCGTCCTCAAACCGCGAGAGAACAGAACCGATCTCCGATCGAAGGCTTTCAGCTAGGGCCCCAGCAGCTCATGTACATGGCCTTCTGGAGGGAGTCGTCGGCTTGCTTCCGGCGCTCCTCCGCGCTCCCGTTGCCGGAGAACCGACCGATCCCAACCCGTTGGGCTGCACGAGCCGGCCGGGCGAGCCAATCCTTGCCGGCGTTCCACTTGGTGCCCCTCTCCGTCTGGCCCTTTACCACCGCGACGCTCGCCGCCATCCAAACCGGCTCAAGTAACTCATCCTCCTCCTCCTCCTCTTCTATATTTCCGACCTCAGATCTCCGGCGAGAATTCTCCGATTCCGGCGAAGGTGAGTCCAAGTAAGAAACGTTATGAAATTATTCCTTTGTTTCTTTGTTTTCTGTTAATATTTTGATGATCGAATGGGAGGAAATTGGAGCAATTCGAGCGGGTATTTGTAGAGGAAGTGGTGAGCGGTTTGGATGAAACCGCTCGATTCGAACCTGGTTTCCGGTGCCCGGAGATGGCGACTTTTGGAGCGATGGGAGCGGTTTTGTCCGTATGCGTGATGTGGACAAGAATCGCTACCTTATCCCAACTAACGGAATCGCACAATCTCTTTTTGAAAGTTGGAAGGGCACCATCTCGCGAAACTGGAATCTGGCGTAGGTCGTGATATGCTACGATCGCAATTTTCTTTCAATATCAAGAATATTAAAAAAAAAAGTTCAACATCCAAAAGTAATAAAATTATGAGGACCTAAACTTAAACAAAGATTAGTGTTAGATTAATTATATTTGGGAGAGTCTCGGTAGTTTAATCTACGTCCACTGCATATTTTGATTCTTTTGGTGGAATGATAACAATCTTTTGAGGTTATCTAAACAACAATATACTAAAATATTTTAAAATATTATTCAATGGTAAATTATTTAGACGCATCACGATTTAAATATGATATTTTTATTGAAAAATTTTATGTTAATTTAAAACACTTGAGCAACATTAATTTGTTTAGGGGGTCACTTTCAGATATCATTATTTGAATTACACATCAAAAAACCAATCTATTGGGTGGTCTTTATTTGCAAAACATCTAGAAATCAACTACTACTTCACTTGCTTTCTTCTCTTTCTATATTCATCGAGAAAAAAATCAAATAATTTTATTGCTTAGAGTATGATAAAATTAAAATAATTTATACATTTAAAAGTTATTTTTTTAGAAATATATATCGGTATAATAGTTTTTATTTATTATAAATTTAAGTACAACTCAAATTATACCTCCTCCTTTTGTCAAAAAAAAAAACTAAAATTACACCTCAAATCTTAATTGAAAAAATTATAGATGAATAATTACAATAAATCCAAGCTCAAGCGAGATTGGCCTGATCTCTTTTATAACTAAATTGATCTTGAGCCAATTTATTGCACTTTGGATCAGCCAGAGTGTTCCCAAACGAAGAGATTTAACGGGTACCAAAAAAAAAGGTGGGGTGGGGTGTGCGCGTGGTCGCCAAAGTTTTAAATGATAGTACTCGTTCTTACCGGAAAAAAAAATAGATGGTACTCGTACGTAGACAGCTTCCATTTTCTCTTTCCAATCATCTCATCTCGTCGTTGAGATAGACAGACGTGGCCGCATCCGTTAGGTAGTCTTTTATTGGGGTTCTTCAACTTTTGGTAAGGTGGAGAGGGCACAGGTGTCGGTCTTATCCTTTCGACAGCTGATGAGTCACTGCTCTGGCCAATGGACATGTGACGTGTTTTTATGTCCTTCTCGGCATTGGGTTTCAGGTATTTAATTATTTAATAGTATATTTTTTAAAAAGAAAAAAAGCTGAAAATGTCAATTAGTGTTGTTGGCCGATACTCATAATCTAGATATCAGTCTCGCTCTTATACCCTACCGTCTGAGCTTTATACTTACAATGCGTTTTAGAAAAGTGCCAACTACTTTTGTCTAAGAAGATGTCAACGAGAGTAGTCTAGTAAGGACATGTCGTATTGTCATGCTATTGAAAAATAATTGGCTAGAATTATTCTATTACATGAAAATTGGATCATCTAATAAAATATGATCTTGTCATCTGGTGTTTCAAAATTTCAAAACCTTTTACTTAGCTGAAAAATGTGAATGAAAATTAATCATAGTTATCCATTCTAAAACTAACTTTTTCTAGATTTTTTAAATTTCACTAAATAATATGATAATATTTTATTAGATGTTTCAAAATTCAAATGGTAGAATAATTCTAACTAATAATATCTCTATATTATGATACATATTATAAGTATTGTTGTGGTGAAGGTAGGAAGGCATCAATAATCTCATATTGGTTGTGAATCAAAAGGGATTTTGATTTCTATGGGATATGATCTTTTCTTCCATATGAGGTATTTTTTAAAAGATAAAACTATAAGGCCGTGTCAGGACTCAGATTCTCTAAAATACCCCACACAAATCTTAAAGAAACAAGGCTGCACGGATTTTTTTTTTAAAAAAAAAGATAGAAAAGACTCCCAATGATCGGAGTCGAAAACCACCTCCAGCCCTATTTAAAGGGAGAAACTCTACTTCTTCTCGGAAGCAGCTCAATGTTCTTGCCGGATTTCGACCTAATGATCATCGGATTTCTCTTCTTTTCCTGGCCTATTACCATTGATTAGAGCTAATGAATCGCCAAATTTATTTTAAAACCGAGCTTCCCTTGCTTTTCCCTCTTCTTCCTCTGGTCGAACCGGTTACCATCGTCGGATGGCCTTGGTCACCGAGGATCCAAAGCTGTGAGGGAGTCTACCACCATGCAGGGTCACCACTCATCAGGGGCTGCCACTAGGGAGGTGGCCGGCCGCATGTTTTTCCTTCTCCTGTTCCAACGGAGAAGAAAAGAAGAAAATGAGAAAGAAAGAAAGAAAGAAAGGAAAGAAATGAGGAAAAAAGAATTTCTCTCTCTACCTTCTCTCCACTTCTCTCTCTACTAATTTCTCGACTTATTTTCTCTCTCTATTTTTTTTCTCTTAAAATTTTTTTTTCTTCATGAATTTTCTCTCTCTAGGAGTTCTATGGACTAATGAAGGGTTCTGGTACTTAGATAAATCTAGATCAACTGGTTAAACATGAAAGGGATCCTAAACTTATGATGTTAGGGTCGTTTATCGTAATTTTTATCATTCCTAATTTTTTATGATTTTTATGTTTGATCTTGATTATGCAGAGATGCAATTATCTGTACAAAGTATCGAGCAAAAATATTTTGATTTTGAGTTTGTAGATCAGAAGGTTGATCGATAGTCGTACTTAAATGTGAGACCAATAGAGATAAAAATTTTTAGACACAAATATGAGTATATATATATTTTGCACTGTATGATTTGGTTTCTCATGGCTGATATTTATTTATGATTGCCAGCATGATTATTGATATGTTTTGTATCATATGTTTGCACAAAATAACGATGGTTTTCGAATGGTTTGGGTTATAATACCGACTGTTAAGAATTTTAAAAAGAACATAATATGAAACAATATTTATTTATGATATGATTGAGATTTAATAATTTAGTGATAAAAAAGGGGTGTTAGGACTGGCCACGTTAAATTAAGAATAGCCTGGCCACGGGCAGAAACGTGACACCGAGAATAGCCTACCATGGCATGGCAAATACATGATACTGAGAATAGCCTGCCATAGATAGATACATGATACCAAGAATTAGGACTGACAATTCATGTTCATGGATCGTAAATAGATCGTATCGATATGGGGGTATAACACCGATTCGCTTAATCCAAACACGACCTGTTTAACTAAACGGGTCGACCTGTGGCACATAAACATGACACGAATATACATGGATTGACACGATTCGTCTGACCCGATTAATAATCGTGTTGGTGGGTCAAACAGATATACGATCCACCTAATGAATCATTTAACTATTTGACTTATTTACAAAATTTAACAAAATAATCAAAAATTAAAATAATATAAAATAATTTAGTTACCTACTATGTTAACTCACAGCTCTTAATTCCATCATTATTTGTTTTATATTAGGGTTATAATTTTTTTGATTTTTCTCATTTATCCTGAAATAATCTTAAAATAAATATGTTAAATATGTTTAAACGTGTCATGTAACCCATTAACCTATTTTGATCCATTTAGTTAAACGGATCAAAACGGGTTCTGCAGGTTAACCCGCTTAAGACACGAATTTGTCGTGTCATAAATAAGTCAATCCATTTATGATCCAAACTTATTTATTTAAATTCAAATCCACCTAAGTACGTGTCATGTCGTATCCGTGTCAACGGATTGTATCGAAAATTATCAGCCCTACCAAGAATAGCCTTGTCACGGGAAGATAAGTAGTGTTTGAGTTTGCCATCACAGGTTGAAATGCGGATATTCTGATTTGCCACCATGGGCTGAAGCATGATTATTCTAGTTTGCCACCGCGGACTGAAACGCGGTTATTCTGGTTCGCCATCACAGACTGAAGTGTGGTTTATGGCTTATCAGTCACAGACTGCAGTGTGACCGTGGTTAGTCCAAAATATTAAAGATAACTATTGATTGATTTGGATCATGATAATGAGATGTGAATGATAAGATATAAAACTATAATTAAGTAAAAATAAGTTTTACTTAATGATACATATGTGGTATATCAATTTCAAAAAAGATAAATATTCAATGGTATATGATATATGATTATATATCGATATTGAGTTATACTGGATACTTGATATGGAATTTCATAGCTTATATTTTTTTTGATGTTATTCATATGTTATTTCAACTATACTATTGTATTGATGCGAGTGTGCTAGGATTCTTACTGGGCTATAAAGTTCACCCTTTCTTTTTCTTTCCTTCTCAGAGTTGCAGGATACTCAAGATTGATTTTGGTTGGGATTCGCAGATGAGCGGATGAATAATAAAGCATCATTGATACCGATCGAATGATCGAATGAATTGAATTTGTAATTATGCAAGTGTTATCAATTGTTATAAAATTAGATCATTATTATTTATGGATATTGAGGTGTTGTAATAAATTATAAAGCCTTGCATATTCTTTAAGATTTTGACCTAAAGAGTGTGTGGCCATCACATATCCGACTCGGATGTTGGATTCGGAGCGTGACATCCTATGTCATAGTGCCAAAGGTCGAAACAAGCAATATCTCATATATGCGGGAGCGGAGACCGACCCACTCGAGCTATAAGCATTTGACCGCAACATTAGTGCCTACTATGGGACCACATGCCTCTGACGGACTATATGCACCTTTCGCAGCCTTGTCCACAATCCTTTTTGACTAGGAGGTTATTATGGTGTAGGTGGAAGACATCAATAGTCTCATATTGATTGTGAGTCAAGAAAATTCTAGCTTATATGAAATGAGACCTTTTCTCTACCTGAGCTATAAGCCTTTGACCGCAATATTGGCGCCCACTGTGAGACCATATGTCTCCGACGGACTGTGGTTCTCTCGCAGTCTTGTCCAGAGTCTCTCTTGACTAGAAGGTTATTATAGTGTAGGTGAGAGGGCATCAATAATCCCACATTGATTGTGAGTCAAGAGAGACTCTAACTCATATGAAATAGGACATTCTCTCCCATGTAAAGTACCTTTTAAAGAACAAAATCATGCATGAGGCCCCATGCCAAGAAACAGATGTATAAGATGTGAGCAAGATTCTCTCAGGACAATACCACAACTCAAACTAGGAAAATCTATCAGCTTGTGTCACGTGAGACAGCTCCTTTCCATAATTTAAAAAGACGAACGATTCCATGTCGTCAACTAAACTTAGATCCTCAACTAAGAAAACCAATGAGCTTATATCACAAAAAGTAATCTGCTTTCATCAAAGTTTTGTACTACATACTACTATGATTCTATATGCACTATCTTGATCGGCAGGTGGCATTATTTATATAAGCCCAAATTCTTTTGTTAGGAACCACTCTATGCCAAACATCAATTCTTTCATTAATCTGGATTTGTTGTGTAACACAAAATTTGTGTTATGTATCAGCTCTACTTTTCATCAGGAATTTTTCCACCAGAGACTACAAGAAAGAATTAATTTTGGAAGGCTTCCTTCTATCCAACCATCTTGTTTTCATTCAACATATACTTGTATTCCACTTTACAATATCTATTTGCATAGTATTCAAAAGTAAATTCCATAGGAGATTTCCAGGCAAATTTCAGCTCCTTCACCTGATGCTTTCTCCGGTACTTTCATCATGGCTCATAACTTTAGCATCGATGAAAGCATTCATAACTTCTTCACCTCCAGCGTGCCCCATCTCATCATTGGGCTATTAGAGCAAAGAACACAGCAAACTTGGAGGGCAACGCTATTAGAGTCTGCTCACTTGATCACCTCAATTAGGACCCCAGCAGCTCAAATACATCACCATCCTTAGCGACTCCTCTGCAGCGACAAGCTTTGCATCCTTAGGCCTGAAGTCGGTCTTTGCGTTATCGGGAGTGCTTGCAAGAAGTCTTGCTTCAGTAGCTGATGATCCAACCTTTGACAAGCTCCGTTTGAGAGCTGATGAGTAGGGTTTGGCTACTTGGTCTTTGAGCTCAAGGACAGCCCCTAGGCTAACAGCCATGCATGCCTTGTTAGCAAGTTTCATTTTGCCAAAGAGAAGAACAAAGATGATGATAGATAGTTAGCTTGCTTGAGGAAAGTATTGTTGGGAGAATCTATTGAAGAGATTGGAGAAGTTATATAGGGCTTTAAGTGGATAAAGGAGGCCAATGGTTTGTTGTTAGAAAACCATGAGCAAGAAGACCATAGGTTCCTTAGAAAGAGGAATGCTTGACAGGCGGTAAGGCTTTCATCATCCTGTTTGTGCGGCCCTAGTTTTATCTCTGGGATCATTTGTGACACTCGATTGGATTTGATAATTTGAGTAGAAAGGAAGCACCGATGGGCCCACGTTCATTGTCTTGTCCAATTTTATGCTCCATAATTGCCTTATTCACGATGACATGCTGTGTGGTCCCTTGAGTACCCCTCGCTTGCGTCAATTGATGCAGAGTTGGACCCACTAAAACCTCCAGCCTCTTGTTGGAGAATGGTGATCTGGTGCCAATTTGTCGGTAGGTGCGGGCAAGGGATTAATGTTATTTTGGTATTGGGATTTTATTTCACTTCTATCTCATTTACTTAATCTATTTGTTTTAGCTTTACCTTTTCTATTGGTTCAACAAGACTTCAAGTTTGAATTTAATGGTTAAGCATGATATTATGGATAAATAACTCCACTCATCCCTAATTTATGGAGTAGATTATATGGTTGTAGACACTAACTGATGATTGTGACATCGGTGCCGATATAGCCGGTAGTTAATTTATAAGCTTAATCAGAGGACCTAATTGCAAATAAATACTATGCAAAATTATTATAATATATAGCTGTAATAATGGATGTCGTCATGTTTAGATACAGTATCCCGAACGGAAGATGTGCTAAAGATTACTTATTGGATATACAGACAGGCCGTAGATCTGCTCTTAATGGCATGACAGATTTGATGCGACTTTGCTGTCCACCATGATGATCGGAATAGAAAAGGCACAGGATGGTCTACTGGAGTATAATGTTTACCACTCACAGAGATGATGCTATCTACTTTATTTATTTGGTTGGAATATAACATTTAACTAATTTGGCAATGCTTATCCGGAGTTATGGGGAATTGAATAGGTTATCAATAGACTAGGTAGACGGGTCACCAGAATCTTCTCCATCAGCTTTCTTCCTGTCACTACAAAGACCATGAACGAAGTTGATAATTTTGATGACTTGAAATACCAAGCCTTTATATTACCCATATGCATACAGTAAGAACAGTAGATTTATTTAATACTGCTTATGGTTGCGCCATATACAATCATCTTTATCTTTGTTTAAAATCAATTATTGTTCCTTAAGTAAATATACAAAAAAAGATATATTAATCCTCAGTATAGTATTCCATATCGATTCGAATCATTCGGTACATTCTGTACCGTACTGTATTAGCAAGAAATCGATCCGATTTAGATCAAATTTTCAAAAAATGATCTAAATCGGATCGAACTAGTAGGTTAGATATGATATCCGTCCGAACCATCCAATATTGGATGGTTTAATCCGGTTCAGTATGGTTCGAAGCCGGTTCAATTCAATTTCTTTTTTTTTTATTGCTGTTGGATGAGATTTTTTTGGATCTTTTTATATTCGAAATGATCCGAACTAATATGGTATAGTATCGTATCGATTAGCAACCGATACAAATTCTAATACCAGATCTACAAATTTTCATCCTCGGATTTTGGCAACTCACTTGTTTAGACAGTCATTTACCATCTCTAATGTAATAGGGTCTGATCTTTCAAAACCATTGCACCAACGACATAATTTTCTTCGCTATGCTTATTAGAGATTCACGATAAAACATGATGTTTTGAACAAAATTTCTTGAAATAGACTATGTTGAGTATATTTTTTCGAGTAATTATTTGTTAGATCAAGTCCCTGAACCAATTCAATCATAAATCAAGGTCCAATCCAATCATAAACTGAGGGACATGGAGACGAAAGAAAAGATAAAAAACACATGTTTGTGCGTATTGATTTGTGGTTCGACTGTTCCATCAGCTCAGCAGTGTATTTAATCTAACTAAAATTAATATATCTTTTCAGATACAAATCTTGATCATTTGTCGGTCGAATCAAATCATCTAAAAATCACAGGTGACATGTCAGCTGGATATATAGCCAACAAATAGTATACATGCACGCTGCCCATGGATTCCCAGGTATAACATCCAGCTGTCTTAGGATGTCCTGTCTGATGATGTCTATGTGAAGTGATCTGATGTTACTTGCTTGGCGGCGAGTTAACGCCCTCCATGCCCCTTGTTTCTAGGCCCGGCCATCCAACGGGCGGCACAGAGGACGGCCTTAGAGCCGTATATACATTAGAAGTAAGGACGAACTCGTCAGGCTGCAATCCAGTGGTCAGCAGCCAAGTGGGCGACGGCGCATGAGGTATGCTAATTTGTGCACTTCCATTATCGATCTTTATCTCCCGCAGGAGAGCAGACTGGAGTGATGACACAAGGAATAAAGATGCAGGTGAACGGCATTTGCCCGTGTGCGTTGGGCCTTCTAAATTTGAGTTTTACTCGCGCGCCAGTTTAGTTCTTTTTCTCAGTAGTGCGCCATCGTATTACTGTTGAATGAAATGATTAGGAAAGAAAAGAGAAAAAAAACTGCTCGGAGGAGCGACCCATACGAGTCATTGGATGCTCATTAGGTGGGTCGCTCCAACTATGAATGACAGGGCAGAGCATATGAACTAAAAAAACTTCAGGCGTATTTCGTCCTTTAACTGGACATATGAAAGGCATATGCTTTGGTCTATCGTAGACGATGTTGTCAGATGTTTCTACTAATTTTTTAATTAGTAGAAGGTGGGAAACAGTAAGCATGGGAAGAAGAATAGAGGTAAAAAGGGAAGGAACGGGCTCACCAGGGTCTCTGAGGTGACAATCTCGATCGTGTCTTGGTCATGATAATATAAGGGTAATGGGTGGAGCATATGTAGACCGTGCACGCATCTTAAGGAGCCAAATGCACAATGATGCAGGGATGCACAGCACGAATTAATGCTTCAGAACCATCACCATTGGGAGTCAGTTGACCTTGTTGCTTGTTACTGCTACTTTCCCTTTTTTTCAGACGGGGAGGGTTGGTGGATGGAGATACAGCTAAAATATATCGAGTGTAAATATGTCGAGTGAATCAAAAAAAAGAAAAACAATGTACGCATTAAAAAATGGTTAACAGTCGAGAACCATAGCAGGGCAGTTCTCCTCTTCGCATATACAAGATGTTTGAAAACGAAGCTTTGAGCCAATACACCTTTCATGATGAAGATGTATACGGCCTAGGGTCCTCACGCCGGACATTCTGCTCCGCACTGGTTCCAGAGTCTATCTTTGTCTTGCTTGTTTGCAGTTGTATATTGCGCAGGCAAGTCACACACGGAAAAATTCTCTGTGCACCACATGCGGCATAAAAAATCTGATGTGGAGCCATTATTTTATATAATTAATCTACGTAATCATCATTTTTAATAATATTTAATATTTATAATTTATTTTTTTATTAAATTTTAACGAAAAATAAACTGTAAACATTAATTACAGTATAAAATATATTGCGTGTGAGATTTTCTACACCACCTACGGTGCACAAAGAATCTCTTCGCGAGCATCGTATTCATAACCCTATAAAAGAGAGACCACACACATACCAATGT
>KE504773.1:976040-996560 GCA_000441515.1 Elaeis oleifera | reverse complement strand
ACACAATTGCGACGAAAGTTTATTTCGTCGCCATTATTACGACGAAAAAAATTATTTCATCGCCAAAATTGCAACGAAATTTTTTTTGTCGCAAAAATTGCGACGAAATTTTTTTTCGTCGCAAAAATTGCGACGAAAATTTATTTCGTCGCAATTATTGCGACAAAATAATTTTTTTCTTCGTCATTTTTGCGACGAAATATAAATTTCGTCGCCATTTTTTACGACAAAATTTTTTTTCCATCGCAAAAAATTACGACGAAAGAAAAATTCCGTTGCAAAAAATAAGAGGATATTTTTTTTAATCACTATATTTAGCGACGAAATTATTTTCGTCGCTAATAGTTGTCAAGAAATTCAATTTTGATCGTTAAAATAAAAAATTAAAATTAAAAATTATTATTACGATGAATTATTTTCGTTGTAATTTTAGCGACGAAAATTTAAGCTCTTGTGACAAAATTATTTCGTCGCTAATACAGCAATTACTTCGTCGTCTAGGTTGACTATTTTTTGCGACGAAATAATATCTTTTCGTCGCTAAGGTCTTTTGCTATGAGGCTTTCTCTACAAACTTTTAGCGACGATATATTTCATCGTAAATACTTTTAGCGACGAAAATATGAATTTTAGCGATAAAAAAATTTCGTCGTAAAAAATTAAATTTCTTATAGTGATAGTTGGGCAGAGCCCGAGGCAAGTTATTGTTATCTATTTTGATGTTTTTATTGTAAGATTATCTATTAGTTAATATAAATATGAAAATAACAAACAAGTAATTGCATATAGAAAATAAATATATCAATTTATGTGATTCAGTCTTTGATCTATGCCCATAAATAAAGATGGGGAGATCCTACTGCATCAAAATTAAATACAAAGAATTACAAAGAATGTGCGGCATCTCAGATAATAAAACATGATTACAATATATCGTTACCAACCTAAAACAATGAAAAAAACCAAAATGCTTAGATAGACCAATTAAAATCCAAAAAATGAGTTGGATCCATATCATGGGGCTGTGCCCTTACACCCCTGCAAGAGGTCAGTGATGAGCTCCCTAAGCCCTCTGCTACCACTATAAATCTCAAAAAGAATTTATTCATCATCTCCCATGCACAGCGTCTCTCACCAAATTGGTTGCAATATGGTCGGAGGTATAAGTGGCTTATTTAGAGCTACAGGCACAACAAATATGGATAAAGGGTGATTCTAAAACAGTCATCGCTTGGCTTACTAATTATGTCTTGAACGGATACCAAGACAACCCCATCTTGGAGGACCTTGTGGCATGAGAGACCACTTGTCAAGTTTTATTGCAGTTCGTATGTATCATGAAGCGAATCGTGGTGCAGATTTTTCAGCAAACAGAGCAAGGTAGGGGGATATCTCCTCTCCATCATCTGCCCATTTATTACCAGAATTTACAGCAATTCTGCAGGCGGATGAATGATTGTTGCATTTGAGCGATCATGATGTATGCCTACGGCAGAATCTTCGGCTAGTTTGTTTTCTCTCAATCGACTGAGACGGTCTGAAGTCTCTTTGTATATATCTGTTGGGTTGGTTTCTATATGAATGTTATATGGCGGGTAGGTAGATTCATGGTTTCAGGTATTTACAAGCTGTTTGTACTTTTAAATTTGGCAGTTCCCCTCTTATACCACAAAAAAAAAAAGAGAGAGAGAGAGGAAAGAAGAAGAAGAAGAAAGAGAGAGAAATTGAGAGTTGGTCGAGCGATATACTAACCCGAAAATGCCTTTGTTCTAATACAAAGTTGGACCTTACTCCCTCTCATCAAATAATAAATAAACCCAATCACCAATCTCATATCAATTTGTCCAGATAGAAAACTTTCACAACCAAGAGAAGCGGACCACCGGATCCGCTTAGGTTCAGCCTGCTGCTAGGCTAGCTTGCCTTGTGTACTAATGAAACAAAACATGCTGGACAGTGAGATTAAACCAGGATACCCAGATCATTATTGGCAGCCCAACATGGTGGCCCTACGTCGGCCACTGGCCTTGCGTACAAGGAATCTGGGTCAGAAATTTCACTACATCCAACGCAGATGAGGTCATCTACTGTTCCTTTGTGAGCAACTAGCTGGCCATTTTCACAAGGGGCCCCCCTCTCTAGTGGCATCCAACGCAGATGAGGTCACCTAATGTTCTCTTCTGAGCGAGTAGCGGGCCACTGTCGCTAGGGGCCCTACTCTCTAGTGTTTTGCTGCTCGCTCTAAAGCCCTCCGGTTTCTGGCCATCAAACACCAAAACAGCCCCTTGTATTTGGGATTGGCACCCCCCAAAACCAGTGGCACCTCGCATGCGGTTTCTCCCACGCTCCTCCATAAATCGTATGGCCCCTCCCACTTCCTTCCCATCACACTAAAAACACCACCTGTTCCTCTATTTTTCATCATCATTAGAGCTTAATTATTTCCACCAGCTCACAGAGAGAGCAGTGATGGCTTCTGCGAGCAGGGCTTCATGGGTCGTGGCTGCCAGTGTTGGGGCAGTGGAGGCCCTCAAAGATCAAGGGGTTTGTGTAGATGGAACCATGCTTTTAGGTCTCTCCACCAGCATGCCAAGAGCAACATGGGCTCATTATCCCAGGCCATGAGGATGTCTTCTTCCATCGCTGGTGGAAGAAACAAAGGGAGGATGAGAGAGCTAAGCAGTCTGAGGAGTCCTTGAGGACGGTCATGTACTTGAGCTGTTGGGGACCCAACTAGGGAGGTTGGAGTCCTTGTAAACCAAAAATCTCTCCATGTAGTTCTCTCCCTTCTGAATTTTGGGAACTGTGAATATGAGAATTATTATATATCTTGTGAAGGAAAGTAAAAGCCATCTTTAATTTGCCCACGCTTATGAGTTCACTCCTCTTGTGTTTCATGATTGTCCTGCTTTTTTCTTTCTATTTATTTTTTGTGCCACTTGGTGAGAATTACCAGCCTTTCGGGGGAATTGGAAGTCTAAAAAACCGAAGCCTCTTTGATTTTCTTGCAAGTTTATTGAACTGTGAGATGAAAATATTTTGATTTAACTGAGGGAAAGGGGAACGCTAAGTAATATGAAGTGGTGATCTCCAGAAACTACAGTCTTTCATTGCTCTTTATCATCGAAGGGCTTTCAATTGGTGGTGAAAGCTTATCCAGGATCTTCATGTTCAAGTGGGGTGCTGGGCTTTTATTCTGGCTTAAAACTTTTATCACCTTGCCGTCAGCTTTTTTGATTTAGATTTTGTGGATGACAAATTTATCGTTAAAGCCCTAAGACAATCCAATTTTAGCATTAAAAATATGTGAGATTTCAATTTGCTTTTAGAAAACTTTGTGTGTGAATTATATAAATAAAGATTAAATATTGGAGAAAGGAAATTAACTAAATTTGCAGGGAGCGTGGATAAAGAATCCACCTTCAAATTTGCCCTCGCAACTGGCCCATCCCTGCTATAAAACTAAAATTTGAATATATAATGCGATATTTTCTCCAGACCCATCACCAATTGCATTTTGCCAAATTACCAAAGTTTTGTTTAATAATAGACTACTTCCCTCAGGCATAGATTGATTAAGGGAAAAATCAAAATCTGGGGAAGTAAAGGCTGTCCAAGTCCCAACATTTGTGGACATGGTTGCATATTTCGTGCTTTCGATGATGGGAGAGGTCCAAATAAAGGCCTTAAATTGAAATGCCGAGGTCATCAAGAACGTTTCTTTAACCACCCACACACAAAAAAAAGGAAAGTTTCTTTTTCTCTCCTTTTATGTCAATGGATTGCGATATAAAGTGGAGAATATCTTTCAGAAAGTATGATCTTAAATAAAAAGAATCAAACAAAAAAACAAGAGGGACCGTAGAATATTACCGCATGGTATATGGAGTCATGCATGTCATGGTGATAAGTTTAAGTTGTGTTTGTTATACTATTATTGGTAAATAACTAAGTGGAAAATTAATATTTCGGAGCCCATAAAGCATCTCATTGCACTCACATAATGGGGATATGCCACACTTATCTTCTATAGGACCGAGCAAATAATCAAAATCTGAAGAAATTTATCCAATCTGATATGTAAGAAATCGAATCCGTATGAAATCGAACTTGAATCGGATTGTGATTCATAAAAAATTTGATTAATTACGATCGAATCCAATTTCTATATGTTTAATCCGTATGAAACCGAATCCAATCGATCGATATAGTATTAAAAATATTTAAATTATTTAAAAAATTAAAATTGATAATTATGACATATTATGTACTAATTTATGGATGTTATGAAATTATTATATTCTAATTTTTATATGAATTGAATGATGTATTGATTTATGATGTTTAAAATCAATATTAGATTAACATTGAAGTCTAAATCGATATAATCCATTCAGATCCGCTGTAAATCATTAATTTAATTTAAATAATTTATATATAATAAATAATCGATAATAAATTATTTTTTTTATTAATTAAATTTGAATATATATATATATTTTTCCAACCGGATCGGTCCGGTCGGCGCTCAGCCCTATTCTTCTGAGGATAATAATGGTGCCACGCCCATGACATCCCATCAACAAGCTAGCTGGCTCTGGGACCCAAAGGTCGGCAGTATGCTGGCACCATTATAGAGTTTCACATCATAACATTGTGGTGGGGGCCCCACATCTTTCGTCATTATCATTCCAAATGTTGGAGCGTGCCATGAAAGTATGAATTACACGATTTGATTGGGAAGGAACAGCTACTCCAGCTCCCCAAAGCCTAAATTAGCCCGACCACTCTATCCCATTACTTCAATAACGTAGGGACAAGTATTCATAAACAAGTTTAAAATGATTTGGAGTTAGTTTCTATATGAAAAGTTGTGTTTAGACATTTAATTCATGAAAATACTTTCCAAAATCTCAGGATAATCCGAGTCTCTTGCTCACCCACGGAAAGTCGAGAGAGGAAAATAAAACGTTTAGAACAACTTTTCGTTCAGGTATAAAGCCTATTTATTAGTCGCATATTTATTTTATGCCAAGGTAACTTTGCTACTTTTAGATGTGCAACTCCATTGCAATTTACAATGCAATTCCATGGTACCGTCCATTACAAGCAGCACTATTACTCCAATCTATATCTATATAGTACACGACGCAATGACTAGACCATTAGCTAACATAATCTCTACGAAGCCAAAGTTGTTGTACAAATGCAACATACGATCTTACAAACTAAGTAAACAACTCCTACATACGGATCTCTGCAGCCAACCGAAGGAACATCTATCTCTCTTCTCTTATTGTAGTAGAAATCTCCATTAAGTTGGTCCCCAACAGCTCAAGTACATCACGATGCGCAGCGACTCCTCCGCCCGCTTCCTCTTATCCTCACGGGCGGTGACCCCAGACTTGAGATTAGAAGCGTGCGGTGCCCCAGCCTTGAGATTAGAAGCGTGCGGTGCGCCGGGGAGTCGCATCACCCGCTTGGAGTTGGAGGTGGCCGCGGCGGTGTCCTTAATCGACTTGGCTTTCTGCTCCGCGAATCCTGTCACCGCTCTCATATTCTCATCTCACTTCCTCGCTACCAACTCGAACAAATCTCAGCGATCGGAAATCGATTTCAGAAGAACGCTTCCCGGAAGAGCACTCGCGAAGGGAAGTAGGAGAAAACTCGGACTTGGGGTAGGAAAGGAACAGAAGGAAGAGGGAGGAGAAGTTATGTAGAGGAAGAAGGGCTGGCCTGGAAAGGAACCACCGGCTACGGCCGGCAGATGCCCCTAGGAAACCACAGGAAACCGGAAAGGGACGGGAATGGGCGACACGTGTCAGTTGACGAAGTCTCTAGAATTTGGATTTTGCTTGGACGGTGGGACGTGCCTCATTGGTGTGGATCGAAGAAATATCTAGTCATAGGTTTGATAGCATACGAGAAGGCTGAGAGCTGTGCGGCTCGATGTGGCGCTGCGGTCCACTGCGAATGATCATGCGCCACGTGGATATTATGTGTCACGCCTTAATAGCGGTCTTCAAGTCGACGCCGATCGGACGTGATCGGAAACGCTCGTGGAATGAAACCTGGAGAACTAAGGATCGTGATTGCCAGCTAGTCAGAACACTGCGCTGTCCGGTGTTCTGGCAGGATAAATGAATCTAACGTTTGAGATGGGCCGGATGGTCCATGGGTCAGGATCCACAGCCATCAAAAGAGCAATTTTTTGTACACCGCATCCGTACATACAAAAAAAAATATATCATCTTATCTAATTGAATCACATAATCATTATTTTGAATATATATTTAATATTTATATTTTATTTTTTATTTAAAATTTTGAACGATAAAAATAACTTTCCTTATTTGAAAAAATTATGACGTCGTATGACCATATTGTAATATACTATAGTCAAATTATGACTTTCTATTCATAATCTGACCATAGGATATTACAAAAAAGATATTATAATCATTTAAAATTCATAAATTTTCAAAGATGAAAATATTCTTTCTTTTTATGATTTCTGAAAAAATTATAACTTTCTGTGCGTAAAAAGTCATAATTTGACCGTAGGATGTCATAATATGGCCACAAGATATTATAATTTTTCAGAATAGGAGGATATTTTGTCATTCAAATTTTAATAAAAAAACTATGAGCATTAAATGTGCTATTAAATATGCATTGAAAACGATGGCTACATGCTCCAATATGGTTATGTGGTGCACCTAAGTCAATTTATTACACTGCATGTAGTGCATAAAGACTTTCTCGCCATCAAAATGCCTCGTTGATATTGCTAATGAAGATTGAGAGTGCTTAAAATACTATAAATAAAAAAAAATCACGAAGTTTTAATCTCTCATCGCAATGAAATTAACAATTCTAACAATATGACCCTAAATCTTTGTTTGATTTATAATGTAAAACATTCAAATCAACTAAAATTTAATGTAATATAAATTTAAATATTTGGATCAAGGTTCATAGTATAAAGTTGTTATTTATATGGTATACAAACAAAATCATGATAAATTGAGCCAATTTATATTTTTAAGATTCATATTGTTAATTTTTGATATTTGAAATCAAATATCTTTGATTGTATTCCCTCTCAAGAGATATATACGGAGATACTTAACTACACTCAAGTAGATCGCAGCTCGAATTTATTTAGATTCACATTGGATAATAGAGATTCCATGTCAACGATTTAGACTGTTAGATATGACCTATTATTCATAAACTATTTATATATAAAATCATATGATTTAGAGATCTACAATCTATGCTTCAACTAATGAGAAGATATATATAATCTTATATTATTTAATTTTTGACTATTTGATGCAAGACTAAGTTTCTATATCATATTTATTTATCGATTTCCTCATGTCAAATTTAATAAAAATAAATTATATAAGATAAAAAAATTAATCCAAGATTATGGATAAAATATATTTTAACTATTATTACTGCTCACGATATATAAAAAATATAGGTGTAAGGTTAATATGAAAGATTTTCTTTTAATGCAAATAAAATGATATTTTATCATGAAAAATGCGTGACACGATATAAAACTCTCTACTGCTTATATAAAAAACTATGCAGAAGAGAAATCATCAGTTTTGAGAGATCAAAGAAGTATTTAAGAAAGATTGACAAAATGATTTAAAATCAAAAAAATATAATGACTATATATTATGAGACAAAAAAAAAATTGAACCATATATTAGAAATAGTTAAATTTACTCAAAGGAAACATAGAATGCTCCTTGGTTTCGAAACTGAGCAATATTCCTCCTAGATTTCTTTTGACATTCTCCGTACCAAAATGTTTCTTTGTTTTTGGTTTAGAATATCTATAATTTTTATGGTAAAGAAAAAGGAAACACGCAAATTCTTAGCTATAAAGATATAAAAATAAAAGTTTAAAATGCTAAAATGGGTCAAATCCAATTTTTTAGATTTTCAAATTCAAAGATGAATTTTTCATAAAATTTCAATAAATTACTGAGGTCATATTATTTTTTAAATTAATATTTAAAATTTTTAGATAATTATATTGTTAGATCTAAATAAGAGACAAGCGATAATCTAAACAAAAGTATATGAGATACTCTAAATATATGAATTGAATATTTAATTTATAATATTTAACAAATACATATCATTCATCTTGTACTTCGACAAAAAAAAAATTTATCTAAATTTTATATTATTTAAATTATCTAATTTTTGACTATTTAATGCAAGATTAAGTTTCTATATCATATGATATTGTTATTAAAAATTTAAAATAATAAATTACACCCAATGTCTCGATCATATTTGTTGAATCTAGATCCCAATAAAAATCTAAATCTAGCTACACACAGACACACACACACACACATATATATATATATATATATATATATATAATATTTATTTATTTTGATCAACTAATTTATTATACTGTTCTCTGGTTGCATCAATTACATTAATATTTATTATCCATATTTTACTATTTTTATTATTATTAGATATTATGATCAATGTACAAAACTGCATTTAGTAATTAATATTTTAATATTATCAATATTGTCGCATATGGAGGTGGACAATATATTCTAATTATTTTAGAAATCCCTCCACCATTCCACCTTGAACAAAAAAATCGGTACGTCAAATCACCTGGCACAGGTTGTCCGTCAGAGGTGGCAACTTTGACAGTGCCCTAAAACATAAAATCCAGAGTTTCGGTCACATTCCAAAAAAAAAAAAAAAAGAACCCTCGATGCTAAATTATACATCATATACTCTTTGTTTCTTCTTTTCTTTTCTTCGATTATTCCTCGTCCTCCGTCCTCGCCACTAAAATTCACGAAAAAACAAATTAAAAAATATGGTGCTTGTGAGTCGTGAGTGAAGAGTATGGGTACGTGTCCACAAACTACTGGATGGATCACTTTCTTGGTATACCGGATAAGACTTCACTTTCTGACCGCTACTCCCTCTTCCGCTCGTCTTCTCTTTCCACTTGACCCTTTTCGAAATGCGGTTTCCGCGGGGTTCCTCTTCCCGTCACCCGCGACGACAACGAGGAGTCATATCAGACCCTAGAACTCTCCCACCCTCTTCCGAGGAAAAGAAAACCCTAACCCTAATGGCAGCCATTTCTTCCGTCTCGATCGCCTCGCTGCGGCAAGCCTTTTCGGAGAAGAGACCGACGCTATCCGCCTTTGGATCCTTCGCCACTCCTCTTTCGGTGGCGTGCGTTGCAACCCCTAAGCTGGGCGCCCGAATGGCTGTCCGGTGCCTGGCCGCCTCAAGCGGTGAGCTTTTCCACTTTATGCTCCGAAATTTGTGATTTATTCGAGGATCAAGTATGTGATCGCAGCGGTCAGGGATTTTTCTGTTGATTTTTATGGTTTATTGATAATAATTTGAAAAAAAATTATAGTATTCCGGTAGAGTTTGATTGTGTTGGTCGAAATCTTTCTGAAATTCTGGGTTAGTCAGTATTATTCGAATTGAGGTGTCTTTTCTTAGCCGAGATTTTTATGTTTAGATCCCAAGTTTTTGGCTTCGAAATTTTCTCCCGTGGTTGTGTCAATTTTTGGGTCAGTATGTTACGTTCTTTATGTTCGATTGGAAGAGGGTTGGTATTTTGATATTTCAGAATAGGGTTTGATTGCTGTTCAAAAGATCAAAGGTTCTGGACAAGTTATTGACCTCTTCTTCCGACCAAATAAGGTAATAGAGAAATAATCTGGAATAGGAGAAAATCCTCTTTTTCGGAATCTACTCGAGCTGAATCTTTGTCAACTTTTGCTCAGCTACAGAACAGCATATAGAATCTTACGGTTCAAGAACAACATCAAATTCATGGCTGCTGAAAGCGATGAAGTTTCTGCCAAAAACAATTGACACATTGGCATTGCATGCAAGCGGCATGTTGAGAAGTGTATCGGGCAGTAGGTTGCTAGATTTTGCACCTTTCATATCGTGGAGGCACACACCATAGTGCCTCTGCTCAAGTCAAGCTGCACTCAGGCCTCAGGCTAGGACTGAGTTGCATATCAATCGAACCTGTGCCCAATATGAACTACAGCTTGATAAACTTGTCCTTAGGGATTGAACTCCTGCTGCATGTTTACTGAACTTCATTGCCCTTGCCTGAGCATGGCCATGTGGTCCGCATTGAGTTATGCCAGTACCACAAGAAGCTCTTAAAAAGCTTGTGTATTATGGGCTTGTGGCTTAGCTTTAGTTTAACAATTGGTACACTGCTGAAATATGTGTTTTCCTTTTCTTTTCTTTTTCCTTTCCATAGAATTAGAATGGAAAATTGCGACATCAGCTGGTATCAGAATGTATCAGCAAATACAAGTGCATAATATTGCTTTGATGCAGAATTATATGATTCATACAGATGGTACAGAGCTCTGCACCCCTTATCATGAAAGTAAATATGAGAATGATGCAGATAACAGATACAACGTCATTCAAATTGGCACCTCAATCTTTCCCAAATATAGCTATAATCTTTATAGATCATGTGGTCTCCTTTTTGTTACCTTCAAAGCAACACGTCATAGATTGTTATCATCACTTTCAAGTGTCCCAAAGTGTTTGACACTTCAACATCAGAAAACTTGACACTAGAATACTACCATACATCTTTTTCTCCCCCCCTGCAAATTAATCTTCGATACAGTTGATACATGTAAAAAGACTAAAAAAAAAAAAAAAAAAAAAAGCTCTGATGCTAGACCGAGTTGAATTTTCAGTGAAATTCTTTACCTAAATAATTGGATATGACACATGCTTTAAAGTATCCTTTGACAGGACGCAGGATATGGGTGTTCCAAAGATCCAACACTTCTGGCTAGTTTTGGTATGACAATTCAATTTCATGAGCAGCACTATGCCATTGCATATTATATCCAAGTTCAGGAACATGTCAGAACCCTAAAATCCAAAAACTTAAATGTGCAAGCCACATTGTGTATAGGCTAATTTTCTGGCCCATATCACAGGATAACAAAGCCCTTCCTATAATTGTCCTCTTTCTGCATTCTTGTACTCATTGTAGACTATAATTAGGTTGTCTTTAGACTTGAGCTTAATATTTAAGTTGCCAATATAATGGGCTTAGACTTGAGTTTAGCGATGCACATACTCATACTGAGAGCCCCTTCTATCGAGGGTACTTAAAACTAACGGAATGCACCGAGTCATTTAGTCAAAAATTGATCCAGCAAGTAGATCATTTCAAACTCCTGTTCCTTCCCATGTAAGGCAAGTTCGGACTCTTCTTGAGATGGTGAGAAGCTAAATAAATTTAGAGGCTTCTTTAAAACAGATATTTTAGGAGGTAGTTAGAGACAATAGATATAAAGTACATGCTAATATATTCTAAATACAACCCTAAAGGTTGTAGATGACGGTTTGGGCCTTTGGGGTCTCTCGGTAGTAATGCTGGCTGCAAGATCGGCCTCTAACTTATGGACTAATGGAATAGTGTATTGTCTTAAAGAAGGTATGGTGCTGTTCATTGCATGTACTTCTGCACAAATATGGCTGCACCTTTATTTGCCTGTTAACTAAATTGAGTACCTCAACATGTTTTGTGGAACCCATATATCCAACTTGTTTCTACTTGCCCTTGTCTAGAATTATTTTCTTTATTATTGTATAATAAGCTCTCATCTTTGAAGTATTTATTGAAAATAATTCTCTTTTGAGGATGACAATGATTGTGTTATAAAGAGTATGATGAAGTGAAAATTCTTCTTAGAAGCTAAATTGTGCTCCAATCACTTGGCTTTCTGTTCTGTTGTTTTTAATTGTATAGAAATGTAATCAACAATATTCTTTTTCACTTGTTAGCCCTTTCATTGAACATTCCATAAATTGCAGCACATTCACCTTTTCTTCCCCCCATTTAATCAATGTCTGAAGTTCTGTAAAAGAGTTGGGTTCCAGAAAATGCAGTTGGGTCATAGACCATGCAATAGAATGATTCTTGATACATGAACAGAAATTGGTTATTTTGAACATATACTTTGTTATCTTTCATTAATTAGCTTCGTGTTCTGTTCTTGTAGAGCTGGTTGAATTTTCATTATCTGTTCTTTCTTTCTTTTCCCTTTAATTTCCAGATGTGCCACCTACTGTAGCAGAAACAAAGTTAAATTTTCTCAAGTCATACAAGTGCCCCATTCCGAGCATATACAATAGTGTATTGCAAGAACTCCTTGTACAGCACCATCTAATGAGGTACAAAAGAACTTATCAATATGATGCTGTCTTTGCACTTGGCTTTGTGACTGTATTTGAGCAGCTGATGGAAGGATATCCTGGCAATGATGATCGAGATGCCATCTTCAGTGCATATATCCAGGCCTTAAAGGAGGATCCAGAACAGTACAGGTGTATCTTCCTAGGCTTCTGCAAATCCATTATATTCTAACCATACAATTCTAGGTCTTGTTCTTGGGCAGTAAGAACTATAAATATTTCTGGATATATTCATAATATATAATACAGTGAACTTTTTGAATTTTTAGCTTACCTTTCTGCAGCTGGAATTACTACCAACGAACAGTTGCTGCTCATTTTGTTGATGACTATTATATGAAATTTCATCACAATCAGTCATTTTGGTGAAATTTTAAAAATACTAGTGTTATTTGCTAAATTCATGGTCATATTGTTAATCCTATCACATTTTTGCACGTGGCCTAGTCACAAAATGCCTTGTTGATGAATGTACCATATTGACCTGGTAAAAGCTTCATAACATGATGCTAGGTGAACTGGTAACCATATAGAGCCCTATAAGTTGCACTGTTACATGCATATGAGTTTAGTGTAAGACATGCACCTGATAACCTTCTCGTAAATTTAGGAAATTTAGGTCATCCTTTTTTTTTTCTTTTAATATATTTGTAATGGGAAATCTAAGGCTGCAACTACACGCCCAAGTTTGAACCCCAACTCTTTCCTCACGTTTGTGACTCCCCGATGGAGCCACTTGGGAGATGGTAAGGCTTTGTGTCACCAGCATTTGTTATTCTCTCTGGCATTGTGTTCCAATCATTATTCTATCCACCAGCCACGTGCAATGCATGTTGTATTGTAGTTTTGGATAGTGATAGGATAACAGATTCCACATGAGTGAGACAAGGCGCGAAACATAAAATGGATTATAGCTAATGAGCAAGACAAACATATTGTATATTAGTAAATGAATGTAAAAATAAGGCATGTTTAGTTCTAAAAAGTTTCTTTTCTATGTTAGAGTTTGCTACAATCATATGATTCTCGTGGAAAATTTTAAGATCTCCAGCAAAACTATTATTTCTATAATATGCTTGCTCCGTTTTTAATGAGGGTTTTGGCATGAATCAAGCAACATTATAATTACCTGTCTGATCCTATCTTGCCCTTGAATTGCAAAAGACGACCAAGAAGTTGATGACTGGTAAACTGCAAAGTTCATTGGATTTGCATATTTTGCAAATTGATGATCACATGTAATGTTTGTTTGTTTTCAGGATTTGAGTTGGATGGCCTTTGTTCTCTGCATAAGCAATGGTCCTATCATCAGAATATTTATGCTTTTGTAAATTTAATTTAATATGCTTGCCCATAGTTTTTTAGCCAGGGCTTTGGTATGAAGCTGCTAGCACTGAAATTACTGGTCTGATTCCATCTTGTCCTTCAATTATAGTAGAGAACCAATAAGTTGATGACTGACATTTGCATAATTTGGAAACTGATAAAGCATGTGACATTCTTTTGGTTCAGCATGAGTTGCATGACCTTGCTTCATGCATCAGCAATGGGCCTCCCATTTGAATCCTCCTCTTTTTTTTTTGGGTAAATTAGTAAATGGTTTGGGTTTCTGGTATGTTATTGTTGCTACACTTTATCTTCAGGAGGAGGTTACTGTGAAGAATGATCTTTAAATTTTGAGATTTGATTGTCAAGCAACTTATTTATGGAATTCTTGAGGTGTTTTCTTGAACATGTGTTTCATTTCTTTCTGTCAGTAAACATTGCTATTAGACTATGAGATCTTTAGACAATCCACAAGTGCTGTCACAAGTACAAGATCTTTAGCCCAATTTCTCCTAGACAGTATTTGTGATTATGGCATTCAACATGCTCGAAGTCTTCAACTGTGACCTTCAGTCTTTCAATGATCGATATAATTTAAGCTTGCTATGCTTGTCCACTGCAGATGTGATGCACAAAAGTTGGAAGAGTGGGCTCGTGCTCAAAATGCAAATACATTAGTAGATTTTCTTCAAGAGAAGGAGAGGTTGAAGATATTCTGAAAATATTCTGAACGGGCGCAGGGTAAGGGAAATTTCAGCTATAGTCGATTCCTTGCAATCGGACTGTTTCGTCTGCTCGAGCTGGCAAATGCAACAGAACCAACAATCTTAGAAAAGGTTGTACTTTTTTCATCATATTTGCTGATGTATACACCACACTTTGCATTCTATATTTCTTTATAGTCATCTTAGGTTATTTTAATATTGATCAATAGTATGTATATTTCCTTCCCTTACTAAACCGTGATTTTAGAGGTAGTTGTTGCTTATAAATTGGGCTGTCTTATAACTAATATTTCAGCTAACATTATTTTTCTTTATTGTCGGTCCAGCAACCATGGAATTTTCCTTACAGATATATGTTTAAACTATTTTTTTGTAATTTCTTTATTTATTATTACCCGAATTTAAGGATACATTTCAGCATAGCATGGCATGTTAATGGACAAGCTAATGCGATAAGCAAATCTACCAAATGATGAATTATCTATACAAAACTATAGATAAAGAGCTACTCAAGAATTATTTAAATTGGTAGGTTGTAAGTTGGAGCACGAAATAACTGGAGGTTCTAATATGCCTGCCTTGCATGCTTGATACTTAAAGCCATTTAAGGGTATTGCCAAAACCTAATTCCCCTATCCTGCATGGGCCTGGGTCAGGTGCTTAAATACCAACTAGCTAGCTGGGCAGATCTATTAGCTGTCCAAGTGGTTGGGCTCTAAGCTCTGTTGTCAAAGGACCTCTTAAGCCTAGGTGGCCCAGTTGGCAGCTTTTTAAAATAGTGATAAGTGGGTTTGAGTTATTTATCAACAAGCTATCATTACACATTTATATTCTCCCATAAGCCTTACATTCATGAAAAATCTATATAGGGACATACAACTATCATTAACATAATAACAACATATATTAGGTGGTTTAAACATACTGTAAATACAGTGAGAAAATCACATACTGACAGTACCAGGAAAAATTTATGTATAGTGTATTACAATGTGGAATGACTTTCCCCATGACCATGTGCAGTTTGTAGATTGATACTCATATCCTCTAAATAAAAATAGAAAAGCCGAAGTACATGAGTTCCAGATAATGTTGAATAGAGAAAAGGCCATGAAAGATGGTGAGCATAGGTTTAAATGGTTAAAATTAGGGGCTAGGCTATATCATGAAGTATCTTGTATCAGTCTATATTGCTTCAATGTGCATCTATACAAGCTGATACATATGGATATTAGCCAGCATGGTCAACAGTCAACACAATGGTGTATATCTCTGGACTGTTAGGGCAACATATTGGCAGCCCGCTGTCATATATCTTGGTCATGATGTGCATTTTGAGCCTTGGATTAATGTTAGGAAATTGGTCTCCTTGTTGGTATTCAGTATTTAGAGCTTATGCTGACTCACAATGTTGCCAATCTGAGAGTATACCCTAAGATCCTATTGAGAATTTATTCCAATATGGTCTTTTTGATGTCTACTTACTTTTGTATCCAAGATTTCTGGTTACAGAAGCAGCACATGCAAGTAGCACGAGCAGTTTGGGCTTGGTTTGGTATTTGGTCATTCAAGCTCTCAGCTCAGCTGAAAAACAAGTTGAGCTCAAACATCTTTTTGGAGCTTAGCACCAGAGCCAAGCCTGAACAGCTCTTAGTTCAAAAACAGTGGAAAGCTTGGCTTAACTTGATTAAAGCTTGGCTCAAAGATCAAGCCTAGCTCGGACAGCTCTTTTAATATACTCGGGCGAGTTGAGCAGCCTGATACTTGGCTCAGCTTGTTGACACCCCTACATGCAAAGACCTAAAGAATAGTGAACCAGAATTTTCAAACATTATCTATATGTGATTGTCAGATAAGTTAATAGTGAGCTAGTATTTCAAAAATTTTCTAGATTTTGGTTTACATTTTTATATTCAACTTTGCATTTATGCTACCACTATTGCATTCTTAAGAAGCAGATAATATGCTTTGCTATGGTTCACAGTAAGTCTATCAGGAGCCTGAAGTCACTTCTATTCATTGTTTCTCCAACACTTGTTTGGTTGCTGGATCTCTAGGTAGATATAGCAATTGCAACCTCTGTGAATTCTAGCTGAAATATGCAAATTTTGCTTCCTTCTACTTAAAAACAGTTCGTTCATCCATTTTGACCTATAAGCTTCTGCCTGCAAAATAGCACTTGTTTTGGTTGCTGCATTCTATGTTATGTTTTATGTAGGTCATGACTAAGGATTAAGTTTCATTTGAGAAATACAGATTCAGTTCATTTTGTTTAACAAGCTTGTGTTTATGCTTGTCCAAATGATTGAAAAATGCGCAGTATAAAGTCTGTTCCATGAAAATCCAGTTTCTCCCTAGTTGTGGGTCTATGCTGACTCGGTTTGTTCTGTTTGACAGCTTTGTGCTGCCTTAAACATAAATAAACGAAGTGTGGATAGGGACCTCGATGTATACCGCAATCTTCTTTCAAAACTGGTTCAGGCCAAGGAGCTTTTGAAGGAATATATTGATAGGTAATTTTCTTTTTCCCCAAAAGAAAATCTTGCAGTTTATTTTGCTCTCTTATCATAATGCAACATTAGATCAATATACATATGACAGCTTGTCAAGTATGTTCAGTTGTACTTAAGCATGCATTGTGAAGTTCTTTTTTAAAAAATTGCTGCATAAGATTTGGGTCCATGGGATCGAAGAAAGTGGGCTTTAGAAGTCAGAAAAGATTAACTGCCCATTAGTTTGTTTGTTTTGCAAGAGATGCTATAATTGCTTGTTTGCTTCAACATGATCTGAATGTCAAGAGGGCAATACATGGATATCAAGGTCCAATGTGGGTCTTGCAAACCTGATATTGCAGCCCAAGCAGTGGCAGGCAATATGCTGACATATTCCTCCAATCATATTCATGTGGTTTATTGAATTTACATGCATTTCCCCCTAGCTTGAGCAAATGGTGATCGGAAAACCTATTTTTAACTCAGTATTCCGTTACAAGTTTGAATTAAGTATTAAAACTGTGGCTTAATTTTATGAAAGTTCCTCCTTTACTATTAAAATAGCTAATATGTTCTTTATATGATATTTAATTCCGCAGAGAAAAGAAGAAAAGAGAGGAGAGAGTAGAATCCCAGAAAGCTAACGAGGCCATTACCAAATGCATGGGAGATTTTCATTATGCAGGGCAATGATTCGGCAAAGTCAATGTTTGACCTGTTTTCCAAAGCTTTGCTCGGTGAAGCGTCACCTTGTTTTCTTGACCTCAACTGGAGCAAGATGGAACCGTCAAGCTGCTTGTGCCATATATCAGAATATTTCTCGCATGTAATGTGTGTCATTTTGTAGTTCAGATATCCAAGCATCATATTTTTTTTAAGCTGCTCCATATTCCTACCATTGTTTCATATCTGAATGTGGCATCATATTGCTGGCTTTACTAATTGCAATATGCAAAGGGCATGTGATCAATGTTCTCATAAGCAATGCAATTTTCCCTTTGCTACATTGATAGCTTCATATTCCTTTTATGGTGCCCTCGGTTCAAAGTTTTAAAAAGTTGAACTCGAATGCGAAGTTGCAGGCATACGTGGCATGCAAAAGATAAATGACTTATCATGTACCCACTTGAGCTTCGCTAAGGTTGGAAGTGGCTTGGATTGGATCGGCCGGATTGAGGTCCAAAATTCGAGCACGGACTCGAATTCGATTAGGCCAGCCCATCATCTATATAATCTCTCTTCCATCTTAAAATAAATAAATAAAAAAAATCCCTAAACCCTGTCCAACCGTGAAGGACCCACCACCATCAGCAGCTGTGGAGAATGTATCTTGGACTAAAACAGGGATTGACTATGCCAGCAGAATCTGCAGCTACCGTCCCAAGTATCGACGCATTTTCAGCTGCATGACTTTGAGCAACCATCATGTTCGATTCCATGAGACTAGCTGAAGATGCAGCAAAAGGCTGCCTGTAATGTGCCAGTCAATTGGCCCCAATTTATTCTTTTCCAATTTCGAAACCATGAATCCAAGACCTGTATTTTTTTTTCCTTGACCAATAACAGTGCAACAAAATTTGGGACAACCTTAAAGACGAGTCAACTAAAATAAGTACTGCTAACGTAATCTGATTATGCGAATGCATCTGCTGCACCAAATTTCCTCCTCTCTTCGGACTTCTTGTCATCCGCATCTGGATTGTTCACTTCTGTATCATGAGTAATAACTCACGAGGGTACTGAGGCATTATGGATGCCTTTAGCTAATGCAGTTCTGGGTTGCAAGTACAGCTGATCATGGACCGGACTTGGGCATAGAAAATATCAAATTTTAAATAGACTCAGCCCAAAACTCAACCAAACTGAGTATAACTTTAGACTGAGGCCTGCCTGATGATCAGCTCTACTTGCAAGCATCTTGGCTAGTCCCCCCTAGTAGAGGGTGCTTCCAAGGCTCTCCAAGTCTCATGTATGTGCAGTCAGCATACGAAACCTGAATTGAATACGATTTGCCTATATGTGATTAGAGAATATATTTAACTCAGATAGTTGTTTTGCCTATACTCATGCTAGGCAATGGAGTTAAACTCTGATAACATTTTCTATATAGAAAAGACTATACTCTTCTTGAGAGGAGAGTATCTAATCCTTTCATATCTGAAATCAATAATCAGGTACGCCAAAAATTGAAGATCTATATCTTTGATCATGATCTATATCATTAAAAATGCCTAGAATAAAGAATTACATGTTTTGGTAATCTCTAACCTATGCATCAAAAAGATGGAAAAATAAATGGTCTAAGATACATGGTAAAACATTTCAATTGAAAATTCATCTTATAAAGCATGATCTACATACGTTAAAACGTATATATTTATATACTGAAAATCAAAAAATTTCAATTGTTAGATCATAGCAAAATATTGTATCATATTATTTTAATCATTCATTTTGTATTTACTTGATCCATAGGCTAGAGAGAATTGAAATACGTAATTTTGGTTTCTAGACATTTTTAATGATATAGATTATAGAGTATCAATTTGGATGCTTGATTATTAATTTTGGAGTGAAAGTAGTATATGCCCTCTCCCCTTAGAGGAGCAAATTTCATCTCTTTATATCATCAATTTTTACTAGTTCATTTCTATACGTATACTAGTGTCTTGGTCGTTTGAGAAATAACATGTACTTCATTTACGTGTGCAGGACGAGTCCCATGCCAAGCATTTTTAAACCCACAACCTCAAGAAGGACATCAACCACATACAATGAAGATAAGTGTTCCCATAAAATCAAAATCTAAATATAAGAAACAATGAGAAAAAAAAAAAGGAGAGAACTATAGAAGTTGAGTCCCGTTGATATGAATGTATAAAACTTGGTCATGCTAATGAGTTCACATTCTCTGTTTCTTTGTACTTGGAGTTCCCCAGGGATTCAGAAAAGCTAGGCAAGACAAACAATTGACCTAATGCCAAAAATGGGTACACAATAAGACAAACCAATTAAGATAACGGAAAATCATTGAAGAACATTTTCATGTCTATAGGTAGCATGATATGACATAAAAAGAGTAATCATCGTGCAGTTAAATCTCTTCCATGAACTACTCCAAAATAGTATGAAAATGTAACAATGCTATTTTCCAATGGATTTCAAAACCAGAAATATCCAAGAAAAATTCATACCTTAAGGTCCAACCCACTACAAGATGAACAAGGTGGCCGGTTTATCCATACACATGCAAGTGAACAATGCTCACTTCAGAGTAATTGTAAGAGTAGCATATTTAAGGGCAAAGTGCTCACGGCTCCAAAATGGAGGCCGAACTCATGCCCACTTCAACTTTTTCCCATTTGCCATGTTTTTTAATGATCTTTGCCTTTGTAAGCCTGGTTATGTTCCTGTATTTGAATTCAACCGCTCCAAGTAAATTGTCAAATGGAAAAGCAGCCGATTTGATCTAGAGTCCTGCACGTGTTGTTGAAATTGTGACTTTATGATGTTTATCAGTAGGTTGACCATATAATCTTTACAAGCCTCAGCCTGGTTGACTTGGCATGCCCATGCTATCAATTCCTCTTAAAAAGAAGATGACTCAGCAAAACAACAAGAGAGTGTTTTCCTAAAATGTTAAGCTGCTGCTTTTGTGTGTGTGTGTGTGTGGTTGGGGGGGTGGGGGGGGGGGG
>KE504773.1:955850-974629 GCA_000441515.1 Elaeis oleifera | reverse complement strand
ATATATATATATATATAATGCGCATTCTACACATGCATCTAGAAAAACTGACCTGATTAACCAACTGAATTTTCAATTTTTCCAGATGCAACTTGCAGTCAGTATGAAATGCATACGATCCCTGGGCATCCATCCCTATAACAAAACAGAGAATGTCATTTGCACTCCACCTTTCAAGTCATTTGGTTTTACATATGGTATAAAGAGTTATTTGGTGCATCTGTTTGTTTCAAAATTTAAAAGTATCATAGAAAACTCTTAGCAACTAGCAAGAAGATACATCATCTTAGTATTTAGTGAAATATTTAGATTAAAAAAATACTGTAAAAATTTTGGAAAGCACTCTTTACAAGCTTGCATGTCAGCATGAAGACATTCACATTCAAGCAGCATATATTTAGACATGGATATTGTATTATGCCAAGTTTGGATGCAAACGACCATACCGAAAGTGTTTATACATGATTCATTTTGAATTATTAAAATGCCACCATTCATTTTACCTTAGCAACTTTAGATTTTCCTTGTTCTTAATTATTTGCTTTAGAAGATAGCACTAACATAACACTCACAAATTACTGCTTACAGGGAGAGATCTGAGATATGTTCCTGAATGGGTGTTAAGAGTTTAAAATATTGTCTAAAAGAATCACAGTGCAAGCATAGAGCTAAATGTGGGCAAAATAATACATAATGCAACAAATAGCTACAAAGTTGTCTGGATTCTTTTTTGGCCAAAGACATGAGTAAATGCAAAAATTTCATTGCCGAGAGACCCATACTTATGCTGAGAACTCAGCACAAGCATGAAAAAAATGCTTACTCAGCATTTCCCGAATTACAAAGTTCTTATTACATTCTGTCTTCTTATATCTGTATGTACATGTGAGTACAGGCATGACGGGTATGCCGTTATAAAAATCACAACATTATGTGAACATCTTTTTGATCAAATGATGTACGAGCAGAACTAAAGTATTATTACAAATATGCAGCTATTTCCATCTACGGAAAGAGGACAAATCAAAATATTGTTGATGTAAATGTATCTAATAAGACAATACTGAAGCCCATAATGCACGCAAGTTCAAATATTTCAAAATATCATAGATATGCCACACTCATTAATTCCCCAAATGTTTCAAACCATCATGAGAACTGGTTCATGTCGGGGCGAAATGGGAATTTTGCCCCAAAAAGGGAATGAAGTGTCCCCCATCAACAGGATATCAACACATTTCAAATATTGTAGGCATGAGATTCTGAAATTATAAGCATCTGCCTATGTTATAGTTATAAGCATCTTAGCACCCATTTTAAAATTATCCAATATTTTTCATGGTTATAAGCATATGCACGTCCTCTTTCAAAGAAAACTGCCCATAGCGAAGTAAATCCAAAATCCTTACTGATATGGCTGACAAACCTGCCTTGACACACGTCAACATGGATTAGCTATCTAAGCTAATTAAACAAATGTAGCATTTGGATCTCACATCATATGGAACTAAATATTTGAAAGCAACTTTAAAAAGGTTGACCCACTTATGTGAAATGACACAAGCATAATCATGGCTTGAAATATTATTAAATGTTTTGGATTTTTTAGCACTTAATCAGAAATGAAACACCACTAGAGGTAACTAATAGTTTCAGAGTTTCCTTAATCCATTTGAATGAATGATTGTTGTTTCTGCTGAAGCATTCTTCTAAAGCACAAATTGGATGCTACTCTTTTGATACAATCACGTGGAAGCCAACTTCTGCCAAATGTCATGCATGTCAGACTAAGGTTACTTCCATCACCAATCTCAAGTGCCAAAATAAGTACTCTCATTCCCATGGTGGAAGTAGAGACTTAATTGGAGGGAACTCTAGATAAAGCTCAAGGGTGTGCTCTGATGTATAGCATATCAAGCTAAACATCACCATATCCATCAAGCCTTGTGCTAATTACTTGGGATCTGCTTTATAGATCCTGATTTGCCACATATCCTATTTAGGATACCTATGATATTATTTAAAATCTTCCAAATCCTTGTCAATCAATTCACGAAATAATATCTTCCAAATCCTTGTCAATCAATTCACGTTATCATAGGTATCCCCTTATCTTCCTAGATCCTTCAACAAAGTTAGAAGGTCTCTTCCTAGCAAAGCCACTTCAAATTTTCATCGTACATGCCTGTACCATCTAGCTCAAAACTCTCTTACTTTGTCCTTGATTGGTGCAATTTCTGCAACTCTTCTAATACACTCATTCCTTGCTCTGTCCATTCTAGTTTTACTGCAAATTCATCTTGACACTTTTATTTCTGCTGTGTTGAATTTATATTCTTAGATCCTCTAATAATGCCCAAGCCATGCAGCAGAAGAAATTGGTGCATCAGAGAAGAATTTTTCTATAAGCTTCTTTTATCAATCAGGCACTCATGTACTTGCCTACCCACTTAGAGCAACATGACACAATTATTGCAAACTATCGATTGTAAAACATAATGCAGAAATACCAAATATGCATAGATCGTTATGTATAAACAACAAATCTAATGAATAATGCTGTCTCTAACACCAATACTCAAATTTAGTTTGGAATACAAGTGGAGTCTAATATCAAAATTGCAACTCATTAAATAAATAATAGTCTATTGATGGGAAGAAGGATCACAAGAAGGGTAATGTAGCAAAAACCATATGCCTAGAACAAGAGGTGGAGTAATTATGATGATAAGTCCAACATGGTGAGCCAAAATTTTGAACATGCACATTACAAGAATGCACCAATTTGGTTAATAAGTTAAGGTGACAACAAGGTGCTGAGGTGAATTGGGGCTCACCCTAATGGTTGTACCTCTTTGCTTAAAACCCAAAGTTCCATGGGCGCCAACTTGTGCAATTAGTAAGTTCTTGGGCTATGGTACCCAAATGACCCGGATTTGAATCTTGACAACACCTGGGTGTCCATGTGGGGTTAAACCCCTTCCTCCCCTTTTCTCCTGACCCCTTTCAAAAAAAAAAAGGAAAAAAAAGGTTCTAGGTTATGAGTCTTGGGTGGGGCATCTCTAAGAATTTGGACCTCAATAATTATTATACAAGTGGGTGTCCCTCCCTTTATCTCAAAAGACAACAAGGTACTGAGGCAAATTCGGTCTAAGCTGGCACTAAAGAAAGATGCATGAGACAAGAAAATGACCATAATTGCAACATCATGATAACAACCAAGTGGTGAAATGTTATTCGATTAAACATTATAGCAAGCCAAATCCAACCACTATAATAGTCTCAAGCTATGGTGTCAATTGTTGAAGATCACTGAATGACAACACTGATAACAAAGAATCACAATTGATATTTGTTATACAAAATAGTAACAGGATGAATTTACTGTGTAAAGTAGATTTGAAGCTTAGTGGAATGCTCTAGTATTTCTCCACTTAACATTCTCCCGTATTACTCCTATAAATTATCCTTAATAGTGTACTTTAACTGGTACCTCTTTGTTTCAACAAATAGGAAAGATGAAGCAGAGAAGAATATTTGCTTGAACAATCAATAGGTTCCAACAAGTAGGTTGCATTAATACCTCTTTATAATTAGGTTAAAGCTCAAGTAATTCTTTTCAAAATGTAAATGAAGTCAAAACACAACTTTGGTCTCGGTTTCGACTTATATGGAGTTTTGATTTTAGTGATTGCAGAAGTTTCACGCTAGGTTTTGGAGTTTCAGTTGAAAGATTCTTAAAAAGAAGAAAATAAGAAAAGCCAAGAAAGTTATGACGTAAATTAATATTTGAGGTATTTGCATTATATAGGATCTTTATTTTGCAGTTGCAACAATTATAGGCTAAAGTTGGCATTGCATACAAGAGATATTCATCGAGTATACTGATACATACATAAAAACTGATCAAGCATAATGACATCATACATACATACATACGTTGGTACACATGTACATACGTACGTTATGTACATACATATATACATATGTACATGCATTCTGCGACTTAGCCTCTGTCTTGTGTTGAAATAAAGCTATCGTATCTATGGAACTCCATATTAGCGGCCTCACTTAGTGAAATTGGATATTAACTATTAAGTTGTTTCTTCCTTCCTTAGCCAAATCTCAACACCTTCCCTATTATCGCACTCTAAGTTTCAGAGTTCCAGTTTTCATTATTTCAGAAGTTTCACTCTAAATTTTGAAGCTTCAGCAAACAGATTAAGGAACAAAAATCAAAAGTAAAAATAGAAGAAGACATGAAAGGTTACCGTGTAATATTTAGAAGTCTTTGCTGTTATGTAGGTTCTTATTTTTGTAGTTTCAACAATTCTAGGCTAAAGTCGATATTCCATACAAGAGAATTTAATCAGAGTTTATGGCCTCAGTTAGCGAAATTGGATACTAAGTTGTTTCTTACTTAGCAAAATCTCGGCTCTGTTCCTATCATTTCACCCACTTCAAACAATCTAGCCTTCAGAACTTGGTGAATATTAAACCAAGCTTGCATTATAAAGCTTTTAATCTCTACCATATAGTCTAACTCAATCATTCAACCGGGCCTCCCAGACTCACTCTTACCATCCAATCATGAAAAAAATAAGCCCAACATGAAAGTAATGCCCAGTACAATTCATTATATTTGGCAAATATGAAGCTTTTTAGTGCCTAGTACATTAAATATTTTCTTCATTTTTTATTAGAACTAAAATGTTGAATTTAAGCATTTATTTTTTCACATATTTGAGGTTAAGAGATTATTTAATCAAATGCATGTAGCTACGAACCTTGCATTTATTTTGTATATAAAATATTATTTTTGTGAAAAGTATTGTATTAGTTGTTTATGTTAAGTTTACAAAAGTAAAGGCATTGTCCTATCAAGGGCTATAACTATTACATATCCCCTGACTCAGGGAAAAGGAAAGAAACAAATTAATTATATAGCCTATGTACTTAAACAAATGAGGTAATGGCTACAATATGACATCAAACTGTAGAATAAAGCTTTAAAATAGTGTCTATAGATTATAATTTCCACCGCAATTGACTAAAACCAGTGAAATTGGTCCAAAATCGGTCAGTTCCGATACTAAAACTGAACAAAACTATTCAAACAAGCCGAAAACATGAAACTGGAGGCCAACAATTTGGTCTAGGTCAAAACTGATCAGTTTCCATTTTAGCCAACATGGATTGATTCCGGCTCAATGAAACATTAGAATGTTGCAAACAATACTCTCTTCCATTGTCTACCTTTGAATCTAGATCTTCTAAATTCTAGTTCTATAAATCATATGACCAAAATCCTTCTCACTTCCCCATATGCTACTCACTCATTTCCCTAAATTACAAATTTTTCACCTTCACTGCTTGATTTTAAACAAGGAAAGATATCATGCACGCATAAGAAAACAAAACCCTATGAGCTTTCATGAACAAATCCTTGGCTGAGGACTCGTTACTATGGCTGCATGGTGCTGGAATTAAGCAATTATGGTTACAGCACCTTAAGCTATATGTACAACATTAATAAATGCCCCCAAATGCCAAAGTGCTTCAACTCAAATAACAATTGTTAATTGTAGGTTGGTTGGCAGTTGAGCTTCCTTTTGAAGATAAGTTACATAACAAGCTTGAACTTTTGAAAAGCAATAGCTGAAATCACCGGCTGGAAGCAACTGAGAGCCTACATGTAGTATAATTACCTTCAACCAAAAGAGTATAAAGTAATTTAAAATTTGTGGAAGAACAGTACAAAAATCAACAGTTCTAAAGCCTAAAAAATATGTTATAGTCCATTGGAGCAACAATATTAATATGAAATAATATGGATAAATAGGAGACTATCTTACCACATTGTCTGCATCTGAAACACGATGAAACACATGCAGTGAATATGGCAACTCCAGAGGAGCAATTGGATCACAAGAACTCGGCCTCAGAGCTCACATTCTCCTGATGATATGCCAGCTGAGGTATGAAATTGTTATCAATTAAAGAATTTTTAGCCTCAAAAATCAAAATGTCATAAAAGAATGCACACTCACTCTTTCCATACTTATCCTTTATCAGATTCTGCAAAATCAAACCAATGAAAATGGAAGAACAAAACTTCTATGAACACAAAGAAAATGAGATGATGTATGTGACAACCAATTTATACTTCTTATCCTAAAAGCAGGTTGCACAAAGTGCTCTACCTATCGATTTTCATTTCTCTTTCTTTCATCATTACCTCTAGATAAGATTTCAGCTTCACATGGCCAGTTCCAAGAGTTCCATCATAAATAGTATATTTCTGGATAAATCACCAGGCTGCATGTACATGGAAAACAAACAGTTGTTGGATTAACTCAAAAAGTTCAAAATGAACTCTATTGTTCACATACCCAACCGAATGAAAATAGAAGGTTGTTTCCAGTTCCTAAAAGCACCGTAGCAATAGGAGGCAGGTAAGCCAGTTCAAGATCGCAAACTACTCCAGCAGACCAACTTGTTGTACCATCACCACATCCAACCTAATGAAATACCCGTGTCACTGGGAATTTCAGATATATTACAACTACATAAAGATTAGGATAGAGGAGGGATGGTTTCTTATTTTTATTTTGAACCCTTTTACTCACTATCAGTTTCAATGTCATCTCAATTTCAGCAGCAAGACTATTTCCTTCAGGCTTGAGTTTTTCCAAATTGCAATAAAGCTTGTGCAGCGCCTTATCTGATGCTTCCTCACTCAAATCCAAAACCTGAAAATTATACAATTTAAATAGAACCCACACACATTGTGAATGCATGTTCTTAGTCTACATGAGACACAAATTAGTTTTAAGTCTAAAATCTGATCATATGGGGTACTATTCAAAGTAATAATCTTCTGCATATGAATGAATAGTACCCATACTCTGTTAAGAAGTGCACGATATGTTACAATCAAATCACCTGCAAGTTGACCACTGCTTTTGGTGTGGATAAAAACTATCATAGGACAACCGGGAAAGATGCCCTACTGATAACTCTGGTAACAGTATGTATTTGGGGATATAAAACTCCTTCAGCAGCCGATCAGTCCCAGAACTGCAATTTCCCATTCTGGTAAGTGGTAACCACCTCCTACATTTGCATCATATCATATCTGAAGTATAAAAGATCAAAACCTGCAAAAGCTGTAATTGGCACCATTGATTATGAAATGCATTAAAAGTAACAGATGTATCCAAGCTAATCTGCTAATATATAATGCAGCTAGTGCAGGGTTAATCTATCCATTCCCAATGGTTGGGAAAGAAATGTAAAGGAAGTTTGAGAATGGCAACTTCTCATATGTTTCTCAATCTGCACCCAAACACAAACTTTAGTGTAGATAATAAGATGCCGTTTACGCATACAGGCTTAGCCCAATGCCCTATCTGGGGCCACATTCATGTTGTTTTAGATGAAGACATAGTTTGACCCAACAGAAATTTTGAAAATGACCAAGCCTATCCCATTCACATCCTACTGTTTGTAAGCAGGGCCATACTCCAATAAGCATAGAGCTCTGCAACCACCCTTCAAACACGTACAAGCATGCACAATGAATGTAAATGCAAAAAAAAAGGAACAGAAAACGATAAACCATCAAATGAAGCCCTCCTACAGTTTCGCTCAGACCAGCAGGACCAGCAAACGGCTGCAATGAGCATGAGGGCTGCTGGTCTTGGAGGTTTGGGGAAGCAGCTTTTCCACCACGTAAGATACAAATCGTGGAACTTGCAGCCAGATACAAATCCCTTCCCAAATTTTAGCCACAAAAGGACATTGGATGAAGAGGTGCTTCTCACATTCGGATGAATCATCACAGAAGACAGAGCCGCCCAGCAATTTATCAATCTTTTTTGAAAGATTCTCTCTTGTACTCAGTCTGTTAAGCAAGCCAAGACCCAAGGAAGCATTTAATATTAGAAGGGGCTTTCATCGAGGCAAAAGACCATCTGACACCTCGGATATTCAGAATAAAAAAGCCAGGAGAAGATACCCTTGCTGTTTGCTTTCCAACAGAACGGTCAGAGGAAAGCTGAATGTTATCGAGAAGGGAGAGCAGGCTTTTCTTTTCAGATAGGGCATCCAAGGGCAGCAGAGAGGGGCATCGACGGGACCAAGATAACCTTCTTTATTGTAAAAGAGTCCACCTTGCCAGATTTGAAGCGGCAGATTTTAACAAAACAACTCACAGTTGGGAATTTTGAACAAATCGGACAAAGAGAGGTGAAAGCTGCAACCTAACTAAAGCATGACGTCATATAACCTCATGCTATGCTTCCAGATGCGATAAAAAGATCCAGTTACCCTGCCCTCCATGAATCAATACAAGAACCGAGCATTAAACCAAACATAAACCCGGATGTTCCGAAAGTCCAAGAATCTCCGTTATGATTCTTGATCCATCGAGAACAAACAAGGATAGAAACACCAATTCAACGAGAATTCTAGATTATCTATGCAATTCCAACTCCACGGCAGAAGATTAAGCATCACAACCCGAAAAATTGGAGCAAGAATCGAAATCACTATCGATGAAACCCATTAAGATAGTAGCAGGGAAAGAAGCTGAGGAGGAATTCAGGGGAAATCTCAGAAGATTCACCGCGTTGTGCCCTCCTTCCCGCGATTCCTTTTCCCGCTGCGAATCCAAAAGATCGGCCAGGGGATTCGATTGAGGCAACCCCAAGAAATATCAGCCAGTCGGAGAGACCACGGAGAGATACCAAGGGGTCTGGACATTTACAACCCCAGGATAGGGATAGAATTGGGATTGTGCAAATTTCGCAGGATAAGGATAAGATTCGATAAGAAGATCCCGTTCCCCCGCCCTCCATGAATCAATACAAGAACCAAGCATTCAAACCAAACACAAATTCAGATGGTTTCGAAAGTCCAAGAATCTCCATTATGATTCTTGATCCATCGAAAACAACAAGGATAGAAACCCTAATTCAACGATAATTCTAGATTCATCGAGGTAATTCCAACTCTGCGGCAGAAGATTAAGCATCAAAACCCTAAAAATTGGTGCAAGAATCGAAATCTTTATCGATGAAACCCATTTAGGTGGTAACGGGAAGAAGCGCACCAGAGGAGGGATTCAGGGGAAATCTCAGGAGATTCGCAGCGTTGTGCCCTCCTTCACGGGATTCCTTTCCCGCTGCAAATCCAAAAGAGCCGGCCAGAGGGATTCGGCTGAGGCGACCCCAAGAAATCGGTCGGAGAGACCATGAAGGGATACCGAGGGATCCGGATATTTATAGGTTGGGTTGTGGCCCCCGATAAGGGTAGAATTGGGATTTTGTAAAGACCGCCGGTTCCCCTGCCTAAAGATGCTCTCAGCCGGATCCGCCGCGTGAGAAAGGAACAAGAAATCAAGAAATTCGTGCAGGACCCACCTGAAACTATTACGCGGCATTCATGTAGATGCAGAGTACATCCTTTTATGTATGATGCTGACCGTGGGATACGAGATTCCAGAAGACGGGCCTGGCGAAGATACTGGGCCCAGAGGGCCCAGATGATACTGGGCCTCTGAGCCTCTTGCGGGTCCCGTTTAATATATGGAAATCCTCTAACACTTCGAACAGCAAACAGCCTATTCATTGAAGAGAAATTCTTTGTGCACCGCAGATGGTGCACGCACCCTGCACCGCCTGCGGTGAATCACACACGGAGCTGAGACATGGCACGAGAAAAAAAAATTTTTTTTTTTTTGACTTCGTACATGAGCCAATTATTGCAATATGTGCGGCTCTATATCACCCACGGTGCATAAAAAATTTCTCTTCCTTAAATGGCCATCAGCAACGAATTGACTTTCAGACGTGTCGCGGATGAATCGACAAGTGCTATGTGGAGATATTGGATTACTGGTAATCCGCGTTGGTATCAAGCAGGGACAGCTTCAAAGGTCACGGGAAACGGATGCATGATGGCTAAATTATTAAATTGATCTTGAGATTTAGATTTAGGCTAAAAATTATTTAGATCTTCGATCTTTCAAAAATTATAATATCATCTTTGATGCTACAAATCTGACTCATTTAAACCATTATCATTAATTTTTATCTCAATTAAATGGAACTGTACATGTGATATTTTTTATGATGCGGCAAGAGGAGGCCACTTACAGGGCTAAGACATAGCAGAAAAAGATAGTTTAGAGAAAAACTGTCATGTTAGCAAATTACAGCATCAACAGTATTTGTATTGTGGCATCATATAAAGAATGCAGTGAGAAAAATGAGAAGATATATCCATGAAAGTAAAAGAGGAACAAAAAGGATTATTAGAACAAATCATTATTGGAGCAAAAGTTTCATGTGATGATATTTTGATACGAAAATGTTGGATCCATCCTCCTTTGATTTTTATCGTCTATTTAGAAAATTCTTCCCACTTCTTTTTAGCTTAGAAATTTTAATGCATGATTATCCAAAATTGCTTTGCTATCCTCATCTTCTAGTCTAAAGAGTCTTATATCCACCTATAAGCCAAATGATCTTTTGATATCATTGAAAATCAGAACCCAAAACTAAAATAAGTTGATAAAACATCAAGTCACCTTGCATGTGACTAGACACTAAATTGGTAGTGTCCATTAAAATTTATCTTCTTTGGATCTAGATTACTCCTGCTTATGGTGTTCAACTCTTAGATGATCTATCAAGCCAAATCTGTAGTACTGGACTATAAATATTATAAATATTTATCTTATATACTTTTCGAGACTTGATAATGCTCTCCACCTGAGCCTCATATATCAAAATTGAGTTATTCTGAAATTCTTAATTTTTTTCCTATCTTATTAAGTAACCCAATAATAAATTTAGACATTACCCCTATTTGATCCGTACTAATTTGAAACTTCTGCATAGTTTAATATTAGCAAAATTTGATGGACAGTTGAATTAGTTTCATAATATAGCTATGTAGGAGAAATTAAATTACTAACCTCCCAAAATTTTTGAGTGAATTGCACAATCTTTTCATGATGATTTAATAATATTTTTTGATGCTCTGCTCTCTCTTGAACATAGCTCCTTTCTTCCTCATTTCTTTTCTTTGCAAAATAGAGCCTCACCTTTTATTTTGGCGAGAATTTTCTCACCAACAAATAGCAATTTTCCCTTCCAATCATTTATCTTTACTACATCTTGGCCCTGTATGTGGCCTCTTCTTACTATACTATAAAAAATATGCCATCTATATACTTCTGTTTGACTAGCGATAAAGAAGTATTGGTAATGGCTTAAATAAATCATGACATCAGGATGATATTGTAACTTTTGAAAGATTAGGGACCTAAATATTTTTAGCCTAGACCCTGGGGGCTAATTTAGTAATTAAGTTGATGCATAACTAACGACCTCATCTTCCATAGAAGAGCAAAACCATCGGCTTAAGTAGGGATGAGGTCCTCCTCATCAAGGCCTCGTGTCTGCCCTTCTACGGCATGGAGCTGCTGGATTCAAAGAAAAGGAAAGTAAAAAAGTGATCTCCATATTGCATTTGAAAATACAAATTAAGGAACTAAAATCTACACTCGATGCATGGTTTACTTTTTTTTTGCTTTTTCTAATCATCCTTGAAATGCAATATTATAATATTACAAATTATAATAAATAGAATACTTGAGTAACTAAATTTCTATTGCTCATACTTTGATGGTTGAATAAAAACTCTTATTATTGAAACTGATATACATATGGCAAACAGAGAATCCACAAGTTGAGTCTCTATGTAAAAATTTCTGTCATTAATACTAATATCATCAATATCATCCTATATAATAGATCTAGTATGATTTTTCTTTTTTCAATTATTGAAATGCAGTATAACAATATTCTATAGCTAAATTTCTATTATATGCTAGATGGTTGGCAAGTAAAAAAAAAAAATCTCTTTATTAATATAGGTATTTATATAGCAAAAAAAATCTTTGCATAATTTGAGATTCCATGTAAAAACTCCCAGCATTAACACTGGTATCTATGTAGCAAACAAAGAACTCTGTATAAGAGATTTTGTATAAAAACTTCAGCCATTAATATTGATATCATTAATACTAACCTTACATGATTTGTGGAATATAATATTTTCTTCTTTTTCCAATAATTTTTTATATATAATATAATGATTTAATAAATTTCAATAAATGAAAACTTTTATAGTCAAATTTGTATTGTATATTAAATAATAAACTTTAATGACTATAGTCAAATTAATATTGTATATTAAATAATAAACTTTAATGATGACTGAGTGTATTAATATCAATATCATTAATATTTATTACATATTAAATAATAATGAACTAATGGCTAGGCATATTAATACTGATATCATTAAAATCAACATCGAATAGAGAAATTAAATCTCTATATTATATTTATATATATAATAAATCAAATCTATTACACATTAACTAATGAACTTTAATATAGCCAAGCATATTAATACTAACATCCATACGGCGGATGGACAACTTTACATAAGCTTTCCCTTTAGGAATATAAAATAGTTCGTAGATGTATATAATAAATATGGTACTATAAAGCTGCCTTGCAAACAAATAGAGACGATAACAAAGATATATATATATATATATGGGTACAATTAAATTGAGTCAAGCTAAATCGAGTAGTTAAAAGATTTGATCTTAATATTTCAGGCACGGGCTTAACTCAATGAAAAAAAAAAAAAAAGTAGTACCACACCATACCACAGAACCCACGAGCCATCTTACCAAATCAAAGCACACCATGTGTAAACCTAGAAGTTCTTTCCCCAAACTACCCCCGAAGATAAGGCAAGGATAAGACCTCGTGCATTACAACCGTCAGATAGATCTCATTCCCCTCGTCACCCATCTGATCTCCACTACCCCGGATAGCACCCCCACCCAATAATCCCCCCACGCCCCACCGGATAACACACCCGCCCCGCCCAATAATCCCCCACACGCCAAAACCCCAAGATAAGAGCTCAACCAAACAACCATTGGAACTCCTTCCCGTTGTTCATTGGTGAAGTGGGAGGGGGGGGGAGATAGTGTGTGTGTGCAGAGATAGAAGAGAATGGCCTCCACAGCCGCGACCAGCTCCCCGTTCTGGGCACCCGCTTGCCCGACTCGCTCCCGGTCAAGAGCGGGGCCGGTTCCAGGCCCGGTTCGGGTTCGGCGGCACGAAGAAGACTGCGGCCAAGAAGAGCGCCAGGTCGCCCGCCTCGGACCGGCCACTCTGGTTTCCGGGCGCCAAGGCCCCCGAGTGGCTCGACGGTTCGCTTGTCGGCGACTACGGGTTCGACCCGTTCGGCCTGGGCAAACCGGCCGAGTACCTCCAGTTCGATATCGATTCTCTAGACCAGAACCTCTCCAAGAACCAGGCCGGGAGTTAATCGGGACCCGGTTCGAGACCCCGGACGTGAAGTCGACCCGCTGCAGCCATATTCGTAAGTGTTCGGACTCCAGAGGTTCCGTGAGTGCGAGCTCATTCATGGCCGGTGGGCCATGCTTGCCACGCTTGGTGCGCTCGCGGTCGAGTCCCTCACCGGCGTCACATGGCAGGACGCTGGAAAGGTGAGAGTCCAGTCCTCCGACATTCAATTTTTAGGATGTTAAAGCTGATTTGAATCCAATATTCAAAAGCTAAAACTTTGGCCGGAATTCTTTCAGGTAGAACCAGTGAATGGATCCTCTTAGAGTTCCAGAGGAACGCCGAGCTCGACCCCAGAAGAGGCTGTACCCAGGAGGCAAATTCTTCGATCCCCTCGGCCTTGCATCTGATCCTGAGAAGAAGGCCTCACTGCAGCTTGCAGAGATCAAGCTTGGGCGCCTTGCGATGGTCGCCTTCTTGGGCTTCGCCGTCCAGGCTGCCGCCACCGGGAAGAGCCCCCTCAACGAGTGGGCCACTCGTCTTAGCGACCCACTCCACCCCACTATCTTCGATATCTTCTCCTCCTCTTGAACTACCAACTTTCTCCTTCTCCATCCGTTTGTATTCCTTCGTGTAATTTTTGCAAGGTTATTTAGTAGATGTATGATCCATCTCACCTTGTATATTGACAATGTTTGATTCCACGTGATGTAAATTACTAGATTTCTTTCCGCTGATCGCTTCTTTATTATTTGCGTTTTATAAGAATATACGACAGTTCATATATTATTTGTTACCTAATTTAATGCCTTTAATCAAGGAGAGATATCGGGTGCGGGCGTGCTTATCTTTCCTTTTTTCAGAAAAAGGAGAGAGTTTGGTCATCATTCGTTCTCCTTTTTTTCTATTTTTTGAGAAAATTAATTCTAAATTTGATAAGCAGGTGTCAAACTTTCTTAAGGATAGTTATTAGACGACAACTTGGAAATACTAATCCTAGTTCACAACATCTATCTAAGAAAATTCAAGCTGCTCCAGAATTAATGTTCCATCTCAAGGGAAGTTATACGTCTAACGAAGTCTTATCCTTCTAAAACTGTTATTATTATCAGGAAATTTATACGACAGCACTTCCTTAGTTAGGGCTTATCGACTTAACAATGCGGAGGGAACGGAGAGAAATAGAAAGACATCCACTCGATTTCTTCCCAATGAGATCTGCTTCCAAATCCTGGTGACAATCCCAGCTCCATCCCTTCATCAGCGGCTGAGGTACGTGTGCAAGCAATGGTTTCATATAATATCTGATCCGTCCTTTGTCGATGCCCACCTAGCTCGATCAGAGCCAGGTGTGCTATTCCAATTAATCCCTGAACGACGTAGATCAGAGGGATCCAACTTCAAGCACATGTTCATGCATGAAGGAGCACTGAAGGTCAGGGATGTGATCAAAGAAGGCGATTACAGACCCTCCTGCTCCTGTAACGGTCTCCTTCTGCTAGATAACGCAATAAATCTTATGCAATATCTGGTGTTGAATCCAGCCACAAACATGCGGTGCTTCCTCCGTTCACCTATCCCTGTGCCGGAATTAAACGGTTGGTATCGGTTTTGATCCTTCTACTAAGAAGTACAGAAAGTGTTTGGTTCGTAATCAAAATCGAAATAGAAATCGAAATCGGAATGGTTTGGAATCGAAATCGAAATGGTCAAATCCTCCAAAATATTTGGTTCGTAATCGGAATCGGAATCAGAATTAGAATGAAATTTAAATCCATGAAAAGAGTAGGGATTGAGTTCTATATAGATTGAGCCATTCTCATTCCATCCTGAAATCGAAATCGGAATGAAATTTTTCCAACCAAATAGTTGGAATGGGAGTCACCCATTCTAATTTCGATTCTGGACCCCCACTCCTCCCAACCAAACACCTCTATAAAGTAGTAATCATTTGTACAGCCGGTCGATCTAGTGGCAATGTCTATTTCTATAAGATTCTTATCCTTTGCTCGACAACATGGAAAAGAGTGAAGGGCCCATGACGAGGATTCTGGTTTAGTCACCCGATCTCAAAGGACGGTGACTTGTATTGGTTCACCCAACTCTTTAGAGAGATGGTTGTGATGGATATCAATGAGGAGAAGTTCTCGCGCGTCAAGCTTGATCGACGTATGATCTTCTATTCTCGCATCTACTTTTTGGAGATGGGAGGTCGTCTAGGTTTCGTGATCCGATGGTGAGTGGATACGAGTTTAATATATGGGTCCTGAAGAACAAGGACAAGGACAAGCACTGTTGGAAAAAGAACATGGGGTGTTTGGTTAGAAGGAGTGGGGTTTGGAATCGGAATCGAAATGGGTGACTTCTATTCTAACCGTTTGGTCGGGAGGAGCCTCATTCCGATTCCGATTCTGGGATGAAATGTGAATGGGTTAATCTATATAGAGCTCAATCTTTACTCTCCTCTATGGATTCAATTTTCTATTCCGATTCTTATTTCGATCACGAACCAAATATTTCAGAAAATTTGATCATTTCGATTCCGATTTCAAATTATTTTAATTTTATTTTCATTCTGATTTCCGTTATGAACCAAATGTCCTCATAAAGTGATCATCGAAGAATCCAAAAACATGCTTGATGAAGTAACTTTGTTGGAAGTTTAAGAAACGGGGAAGTAGTAATCTTCACGAGATCTGGCAGCAGATAACTTAATTGGCCGTGACGTGAAACATGGCAAGGAGTTCAGAGTGTTGGGGTGCAACAGTTGCATTGAAGGTACTGTGTTCTCCCTGCCTCACGTTGACAGCCTCATCTCATGCGAAAGTAATTAATTTGACTATCTGAAGTTGTAGTTCAATCGGCTATTGGAATAATGAATAATGATATATGTGCTGCTTCTTGCTATCTTCTTCGTCCTCTCTTTTGATGAGGAGGTTTTAATTAGTTCCAGCTGAAGGAATTACAAACTGTTGCTGCCTGTTGCCATGAATCTTTTAATTCTCTTAATTCTCGTCTCTTGTTTTCCGACTTTACTCTCAAGAGTTCAAGTTGATGAATGTTGGATTGCGTAATTGGCAAACCTTATTTTTTTGGTGATTAGTTCCATTAAACAATGAAATATATGTTGCATTTTTTTTAATTTTTTCCTAAAAGAAACATCAATATCTATGATTTATTTTAAGTATTATCATATTCTTTTTTTTTGGTAAAAAGTATTATCATATTCTTTAACAGCATATTTTGTCTTTGATAAGAAAGGAAAAACATGGAGGAACAAAGAGAGGATGGAAATCTGGTGGTATATGAATTGCTTATGTACAATAATATGTATAGGATGTACATATATAAGTCTAGCTGCAACTAGGCCTGCAAATGGGTCGGGTCGGACCGGGTCTTGAGTGATCCCGATCCGACCTGATTTCTTGATCGAGTCTTGATATTGGACCCATACCCATCCCAATAAAAAATCGAATCGGATCGGGTCCATGACCGAATTTATTGACCCATTGGATCATTCGGAACGGTCGGGTCCATATATAATCCAGTCCCAATCCATGAAATGCGGGTTCGGTTCGGATCTAATTCGGGTCGGATCGGGTCATGGGTTTAAAAATCTACATGAAGTGAAATTAGAAGTCACATCAACAGCAAAATAGTATGGCCATATCTATCTTTTCATATAAATATTCTCTTCTCTCCTCTTCTCTCTTCTCACGTCTTCTCACTTCACTATTGATAGTGGATATTGTATACCATCCCTAAGACAATAGTAACGTACAACAGTAAACAAGTAACTGGATATTTTAATTATGAACAACTGTTGGTATGTCCCCAGTTTACTTTGTGTTTGTAGAAGGATTTTTAGAAAAGTTTCGAGATTAACTGTACATTAATGATCTTGTGATAGTGTGACTATAAAAAAAGGATGGCTATTGCCAAAAATATATATATATATATATATTCAAATAGTATGAGCCAAAATAGACTCAGAAGAGAATCCTTAGGCATAGATGTAGTAAGATATTACGCATAGATGTAGTAAGATATTACGAGCTCATAGCTATGGAGATTTTTCATCAATGTCTCAAAAGCGTATTGTAGGCGACCAAAAGGGGAAGCAGACAATAAGACGGCCAGCAAAGACCCAAATGCAAAGAGAGATTCAAGTGAAGCAACATCACAAAACAAAGAGCCTTAGTTTGAGGAGTATAGAGTTCTGAAAGAACAGAGTCTTTAGCTTTGCCCAGATACTCACAAGACCAGACAAAGCCTTCTCCTCATACAATAGAGATCAGTTGTTTGAAAGATTTACAATTTTTGAAGCAATGACATTAAGAGGAGGAGACTTATTTAAAAAAATCTGGGCATTTCTTTCTTGCCAACGACTCTAGACAAGGGCAACAACTAACATGAGAATGATAGGGTGCACCTGAATGTGAGAGTTAGTATGCTTTCAACTAGTGTAAAGGTTCCTCAAGCCACCCTAGGGGATTGACACCGAGAGGCCAGAGTAGAGTAGATTCCAGATGCTAACAGCGAAGGGGCAACTAATAAATAGGTGAGTAACGGTTTTAGAAGAGTCCCACAAAAGATGCAACCACCAAGATATCTACCAAGTTTTCAGAACAAATTATCTCTGGTATTGATTTTGTGAAGAAGGCATAGCCAAAGGCAACATTTGATATTCAGGGGGGCCATGATACTCCATAGGCTAGAAGCAAGGTCCCTTCTCATTCCTCTAGATGAGACAAAGCGATAAAGAGAAGAAGAATAGAAAACTCCATCGGGGTTTAATGGCCAGCAAACACGAACCTGACCTGAGTTAAGATGAAAGGTAGAGATGATGATTTTTTTAAGTTGAATTAACTTAGAATGTGCGACTGCAGTGAGAAAGGAGCTGACTTTAAGATTCCAAGTACCATTCCTAGCATTATAGAATTTGATAACAATGCCAGATATTAGGCGGCATGCTTGAAAGAGATGAGGAAAGCACTAACAAAGAGAAGTGGCCGAGAGCCAAGGATCCTTCCAAAACTGCACCTTCAATCCATTATTAATCAGGAATTTTAATCTATTCTAAAAAGGTAGGAGACAACACATAGTATCCTTCTAAATCATAGAGCAATTTCGCTTAGATTTCTAATAGACAGAAAGTTTCGACCTTTTGAAGTAGAAATCAGAGATTATGTTCCTCCAAATACCATTGTCATTCTTTATAAACCTCCAACCCCATTTGGCAAGAAGTGCCAATTCAATCTTTGATGTTTTAGATATCTAGTCTGTCTTCTTGTTTAGATAAATAAATTTTTTGCCAATAAACCTTGCAAGGGAGGCCATTACAGCTATCCGACCTGTTGCGGCCAATCCCCT